>CM055846.1:33172582-33352582 GCA_029490765.1 Euthynnus affinis
GAGAAATATTTATTTCCACAAGATGCCTCTTTTACATCCTCTTATTATCTTCTGGTAGATGCCTGTGTCATTTCACATCAAGAAAAAACTTGCTGGTTGAATATATATATGTGTATATATATATATGTGTGTGTGTGTGTGTGTATATATTTTTATATATAGACAAGTAAGGAGCATTTATAAATGTATCCATGAGGATGAGTTTAATTTGAGTTAATTCATGCTACCATAATGTTGTCTGTCTTACTGATTTCTTTGTTTTTGTGTATTTTCAGAGAACATGCAAGACGATCACCTTGCAGCCAAATTTCCCTCCGTCTGTCTCTGTCTGTCCCATAAGAGACATCCCACTTCTGCTGCTCCTCCTAAAGTTTCTTTCATTTTGTCCATGTAAAAAGGTTTTTATGGGGCAGTTTCTCTAATCACATTTGAGGGTGAAAGGGCAGATTGTCATATAAATAAACACATGAAAAACAACTGTTGGTCTAAGGTGTGTTCTGTTTCAATATTTGAAATGTATTAAGAAATGTATTCATAATGTACAGATGTGCTCCTGATGATGTAGAAAACCCATAAATTATATTTATTATGTACATGTTGTGACTCCACATCATGACTTAAAAGTCAATGTAATATATAGTATTATTAGAATTATATATGTTTATATATATTTTCATGTTTCAAACACACTAAGTGTAATTATTGATCAGCACTAATAATTAACGGCCATACCACTGAAATCATAACAGAGCATCAATGACACAAATACCATCAGCTCCTCCCTGATAAGGGTTCCCCATCAGCTGCTGGGGCTCCTCACACATGACCCACCGGCACCAGCCCGTGTCACTCTCAAAATTTCTGCTGCAGGAATTTTCTAGTTAGACTTGTTGTAAAGGTTCATTCCACACAAAAACTGTGTTCTGTTTAACTCCTCAAAGTTTTATTTCACAGAAATACTCAAATATCAAATATTCAGCTCTTTAGGTACATTTATGCATTTTCTGCAACCTTTTACATGTTTCACAATTCCAGCCATTTCAACCAATGATCAAAATATTCAGCTCTTTAAGCACTTTTATGCAGTCTTGCTGAACCTTTCACCTGCTCACATTTTTAACTATTTCAATCAAATATCAAAATATTCAGCCCTTTAATTACTTTTATGCAGTTTTTTGTTGCAATCTTTCACCTCTTTCATACTTTCAACTATTTCAACCAAATATCAAAATATTGAGCTCTTTAAATATATTAATGCTTGTATTCAGCTTTTTCTCAACAAAATTCATTTCAGATTTCTGCAAGTTCAGCAATGTTTTGCAATCCATTTCAGCTGTCAGCATTCACACACATTTTCCGCAGGAAATGCATTTTCTAGTTATTATTATTCTTCTTCCGTACGTTTTTCGCATCTTTTCAACTCCTTCATACTTTCACCGATTTCAACCATTCAAATATCAAAACGTGCAGCTCTTTAAGGACATTTATGCTTGTATTTTTCTTTTTTATACCTTTTATACTTTTTAAAATATTACACAAATTCAAAAACATTTCTGCCATTGAAATGAATGGACAGAGGCTTAAAATCCTCTTCAACCCACTCCACTTTGGCATTCAACTACTTCCACATACTTTCAGCTAGAGACTTCATTTCAACTTTAAACGGGTCACGAGACTTTCAACTATTAAACATGTATTCAGCTTTTCATATCTTTTACGGTTTTTACACAGTCACAGTTTATATTTTATGAAATTTTCAGCCCTTCTCAGACTTTTACATTAGTGTGTATTGCATGGAATTCTCAAACTTAGAGTGGGTGATGTCACTGATGACATCACTCACTCTAACAGTTCAGCCTTCAAATTTGAACAAAAATCTTTCAAACATTATGATCTTACTTCCACATCTTACACTCTACAAGCACATTTTTTGCACAGAAATGTAGACAAACTTGTCCTTTCTCATCCAGTCTGACTTTCATTAAGACAGGAGTCACGGTTTTTGAGTAAATCACTCAAATGCGCAGAGAGTGCTGTCCAGCAGCCTCATTCACTCTAATGTTATTTGAGCTTTAAAATTCATTGTCAAAAAAAGAAATGATGGTCAAATATAAACTGTCACAGCTCCTTCATTTTAAATCGTACAGAAATATATCCTACATCAGAATCGCCACTGAAGTCTCGGCTCGCTCACGCTGAAGAAATTTTTTCACTGTGACTTTTAGTTTTTGAGTTATAGGAGGATGTTCGTGCCTGATTTTGGCCAAAGATGAGATCATCTCACCCCATTTTCAGTCAATCAGAGGGGGTCACTGTCACCATGGTAACCTGGGGCTGTGCTGTGAGGCTATTTTTAGACTTGTTGTAAAGGTTCATTCCACACAAAAACTGTGTTCTGTTTAACTCCTCAAAGTTTGATTTCACAGAAATACTCAAATATCAAAAATATTCAGCTCTTTAGGTACATTTATGCATTTTCTGCAACCTTTTACAATTTCAGCCATTTCAACCAATGATCAAAATATTCAGCTCTTTAAGCACTTTTATGCAGTCTTGCTGAACCTTTCACCTGCTCACATTTTTAACTATTTCAACCAAATATCAAAATATTCAGCTCTCTAATTACTTGTATGCAGTTTTTTGTTGCAACCTTTCACCTCTTTCATACTTTCAACTATTTCAACCAAATATCAAAATACTGAGCTCTTTAAATATATTAATGCTTGTATTCAGCTTTTTCTTAACAAAATTCATTTCAGATTTCTGCAAGTTCAGCAATGTTTTGCAATCCATTTCAGCTGTCAGCATTCACACGCATTTTCCACAGGAAATGCATTTTCTAGTTCTAGTTCTAGTGTGAATGCTGAAAGCAACACCATTCATATATCAAAAATGTTCAGCTCTTTCAGGAGAAGTGTGCTATTACTTTTCAGCTTTCTATCATAAACCATTGATTTTATATGAATTTTTAAAAATATTAAAATTTATAATGGCAGTCTATGGGAGGATTTCTTTGAAAGCTAATATCTCAAAAACTAAAAGTGCTAAAATGTTCATACTTGACGTACAGGTGTCCCACGTGGACATGCTTAACATATTAAAACATGGTATCAATAGCTCCACCATGTGGTCAGTTATTTAATGTTTTGCGTTTTGGCTAATAACTCATGAACGGTAAGTCCTATCAAAAAGCTTTTTGGTCAGGATGTTCCTTGGATGACCCTGATTAGAATGATATAGGCCACGCCCATTTGCGTCTATAAAAATTTTCCGCCATTTTGTTTATTTTCATTAACATATGTTTTGCTCCTGTCGGCTCATATTTCATCCAATCTTCACCAAACTTGGTACATAACATATTTAGAGGACCCTGAACAAGACCCGTTTTCAGATATCACTTACTGTTTGTTTTTTATTGGCTAACAAACCTTTGGAGGTGTGGCCTAATGCACTTAATGGCCGATAACTCCTCAATAATGAATCGGATCGTGACCAAATTTGGGGATGTTGTACACAACGTGACCTTACAGAAGTGTGTATTTCACAAAATTCTGCCCACAGTGGGCGCTAAAGTCACCTTATAACATGATATTTCAGCAATTCTGTTGTTGTTAATGGAATGAAACTTGATAGGCAGGTTTTCCATAAGAATCTGCATGACATACTGAATTATGGCAGCAATAGCGCCACCTTGTGGGCATAAATAAATCAGCACCATACGTTGACACTATAATTTCCGAGTGCCCTTAAACGCCTCTTCAAAATCTAACTGCAAATACCGGAGATAACCACTTTGATCTGACTGCTGCAGTGGTGAGTAGGAGAGTGTACCTGTCCCTGTTCATAAGGCTTTTAAAGTTACTAATACAGGCTTGACATTTTATATGACATGGTAACATGACACTGGTTTCTCAGATCCAATCCAAACAAAACGATAACAAAGGCATTTATTGTCACCACGCTAATATTAGCGACGTGCTAACGCTAGCATAGCTGCTAACGCTAGCATAACTGTTAAAAGCATTAATGTTGTTATGGTACAGTTACAGAGATAACTTTATTAGTAAGAGGTAAGAGTTTAATAACAGAAAATATTTTGTTTAGTTTTTTACCCTCACTTAACTTACAGCTGTTTTGTTAGGTGAGCCAACCATGACTATTTAATATGGTCAGAGCTCGCTTTGGCTGCCTAATTAGGGATCGGATTTTCTGGATTCATCTGGTGTTGTGGCGCATCAGCTCAGAGTGCCAACGGGTTGGTAAACACCAGTAAATAGTCTGCGCCAGGATGTTTTGCTATCCACACAGTGGACCAGCTAGGTTGTTAGTATTTATTTTAGCTGTACTTCTGCATTAAAATAGCATTCATATGAGTCTGACTGTGGATGGCAGAGCTGTTGAATGAATTTATGGAGTTTGTTGGTTTCAGCTGTTAGCAGTTAGCTCTACTTGTTAGCTGCTGACTGGCAGCAGCATGCAGGCACAGCAAGCAGCCAACGGACTAAATATCTGTTGATCCCAGTAGGACTTCACTCAGATCTGGAAAGTCTAGAAAAGGTTTATGGTTTGTTTTCTGTTTCACAGGCAGGTTGGAGGCTTGGTTATTTGTCTGAGTAACTGAGCTGTAAGTAAACAGTCTGAACTCAGCAGAGTTTCTGTGACGGAGCTGACAGTCCAGTTTACATGCAGTATGTGTTCTAGGTGTTGAATTTAAACCACCAGACTAACAGATGTTACATAGTTAGAAAGTATTCAGCTTGAAATAAAGTTATTTTTCTGTTTCTTAACAGTGACGTTGAGTCAGAGTTTACAGTGAACCTGGGTACAAATAGTTTGTCTAGTTTATTAGTGTGAATACTACAAGCATCTATTTGTATAGATGGGGATGTGTTTAGTATTTTCAGCAGTGCTTTGCAATTCATTCAGTTTTCAGCATTCACACGCATTTTCCGCAGGAAATGCATCTCTAGTTATTATTAACATCATTGATAAGAGATAAATTGGGTGGTGTAATATGATTAATTAATGCTGTTAAAAAGATAATGTTATCTGAAGTTTTAATTACTCAGAGTACAATTCATTAGTTTTGTGATCACTATTAAAAATTTACACTCAAGTGAAAGAGAAAAGAGAGATACTACACTGTACAGTAGTTAGTGATTATTCACTAATAATTTGTTATTTTATTTCCTGCTATGGCAGATTGTTTTTTTTCTTGAGTTGCTGAACCCCACGATTCCAGCCAGAATCTCCAATGACGCAGGAGGGCTTCTGAGGATTCAGCTCTTGGTCGTTGCATTCTGGATTTTCATATCGTGGAGCAGATGAACTGCAAAAGCTTACACATACAACCATACATTTGGACAGACTGGCGGACATTGACACTAAGCAGTGACTTGCTTCAAAGGGACAATTTCTTTTATTTTTATTTTGTTTTATATTTTATATATTGGGGTATTCTAAGTGAGTTCTGTGATTCTACGCTCATTTCTGTGATAATAAATTTTGTATCTTTTTTGCACTAATCCTCCCCTCGCTCCTTGAGTCGAACTTGAGCTAAGCATGTGTTATACTTACCACGTCATACACATAGAGGTTACATTTACATGCCTGGGACAAAGTGAGCATACTGAAGCAGAGAAGTGTCCTGCACTGCAACTATGTTATTATGCAGAAGTAGGAAGTCTTTGAAAGTACAACAGCTTTTTGTGGCATAAAGAACGATATATGAAGGTGTGTGCATGTGATGCTTAACGGAGGTATATTAGTTTTTTATAGTTTTTGTAGTTTATGAACTCTGTATATCATAAAATTGTAAAAGCATGATTTGCAAATATAAACTTAAAATGAGAAAATGCACACAAAGTTATCTATGAAACCAAACATTTTTTATTACATATGTGTAAATGCAAACAAGTGTATAAATAAAAAATGTAACCATTTTTAAATTAGGTTGTACATCAACTGTGAATTAGGAGGAGTCGTCAGAGTGTGTGGTTGGTAACTGCAGTTCTGTCATATCTACAGCATGAAAAGACATAGTTGAAATTGTCAATTGTTGTTGGTATATTATGCAAGACTTGGTTTGTTTTTCAACAGTTTGAGGTGAATGTGATGAAAGGGAAGACTATATTGCGTATAGAATGTGTTTTATTTTTAAAGTGACATGTAAGCTGTTGTTTTATTATGTAATGTGTACAGGACAAATGTGACATAGTTGTAGAATTTTCACATTTTCTACAGGATCATTGTGTCTGATTATAATCCTGAACTCTTGAACCTGAGGGGTGTTTCATGAAAGCAGCTAAATAAAGCTGCGCCTACGTGATATAGCCTGGGTTGAATTAACGTCAACTTTCACTTGAGGCTCAAACTGTTCCACTAACGGAGTGTAGTTGCTTCTAGTCAACGCTAAGTCTAGTTAGACTGGAATAAGCTTGAAGTGCGCGTGTGCATGGAGGACATCACCAGTCACGAACAGTCGATTGTAGAAAAGCTGATACTATGTCGCAAAAAGGAGCGAAAACTAGAGCGGTGTTCTTCTCAGCAGCAAAACAAACCTGCTGATGAAATTATATGGAGAATATAAAGGAGTTTTCAGTGAAAAGGTGCACAATGACTGCAATTAACAAGGTGAAGTTGATGACTTTACACAAAACTGTGATAGATTACTTGTTATTAGGGCCCGAGCGCTGACCAGCGCGAAGCTCTATTGTTTCCAAAGGGATTATTAGGGCCTGAGCCCAAAGGGTGAAGACCCTATTGTAACTCGATTTTTCTTTCTTTATTATCTCGCGACTTTCCCCCTGAATTTGACCCCCTAAAAATGCTCAAAAAGTCACCAAATTTGGCAGGGACGTCCGGTCCGGCGAAAAATTTCATAATATGTAAAAATTATCCCCCCCACCCCAAATTTACTCTCTAGCGCCACCTATTTTCCGTATCTGACTTACACCCCAGACCTAAATCCAACAGGAATTCCACAAAATTACAAAAATGTAAATTTTTTTGGAAAATTTGCCCCCTCGTCTACCGCTATCTCCTCTGAGACCGCTCATGCTTTTGGCTTCAGATTGTAATATATATATAGTCTCCTGAACCAAAGTTATCAAAAACTTTGTAATAGAAGGTCCGGTTTTCATAATATTGGCCTCCAAGCGTGGTGAGCGATTTTCAGATTATAATGGGTTTCAATGGGAGAGCCGTTTTCTCAGCAGGCTGACATTGATCAATTAGAGGACTATTGTCTAAACCGTACGTCTCACAACTTTTAAATTTTCACCACTGGATTTGCGACGGATATATCTACAAAACGTGGGTATTTTCAGTCCAAATGGCCAAAATTCAAGGCTACTGTGTAATTTTAAAAACAGGAGTAGAACATTTCTCTTCTCTCATCCCCGCTCTGGCAAGCTCCTTGCATGAGGGGGTGGAGTCGACACCTGACACCCACACACACACATACACACACACACACACACAGACTCCCTGCTAGATGTGTTTCTCTATTGTTTCATATGCAGGCTCTTTCTTGTTGCAGTTATATATATATATATACACACACACACACACACCTGTATATTGTTTAATATGCAGGATCTTTCTTCGTTGCAGTTAATAACTATAAGTCCCGCCTACCCGCATCAGACCAGAGTTTTTTTGGATCGTTGTCATTAAACTAGCTGCAGCTGTGTTTATCTAAGCCCCTTACTCAGTGCGTTGGACAGTCTTTGGACAGTGACAGCTTGTGTGCGTCAATTGATAAGTAAGTCTCCTTTTCTCTTGTAAGTGATGTTGTTTATGTGTTAATTATTGTAGTTAATCTGCGGAGTAAACGCAGCATCGTCGTTAGCAGACCCAAAACCAAATGCTGTTACCATGGCGACAAATCCTTCGCCAAGAAATACGATACTGTTTTTCAGGGAGAAGGGATGGCTCTACAGTCACCAAACTTGACACACATTTCCAGAGTGACGTTAGCTAAAATCCTATGTAGTCAATTTGAATGGGCGTGGCAAAATGGCTCAACAGCGCCCCCTTGAAAATTTCAAAATTGAAGCCCCGCCTTCCAGATTAATGCAGAAAAATGAAATTCACAAGTCACATGTATAATGTCAAGACGCACAAAAAAGCCTCTTGGAGCCATATCGTAAGTCCAACAGGAAGTCGGTCATCTTAGAAAAACTGGTCAATTTTCGCCTTTTTGGCCATTTCACATACCTTGTATTTCAACGAACTCCTCCTACAGAATTCATCGTAAGGACTTCAAAATCAGTGTGTCATGTAGATTATTTCATGATCAAATGTTATTAAAAGATTTAGTCATCAATGAAGCATGTGGCCGTGGCGTTGAGTTTTGGTGTTTCACCATGGAAGAGGAAAATGCTTTAACCTTAGTGTACATGGTCAGATCTGCCTGAAACTTCACGTTTGATAATAGTCCAAGCCTGAACACACGCCAGTATTCAATCAGTGATCCAATCCGGCTCCTTAGCTACCCCTATGACTTTTCAATGCAGCAGCCCAGTTGTACAGTTTTAAACATAAATATTAACATTTGATGTACTGCACCAGAGTTAGCTTTAAAGCTAATTTTCATCTGCAGTCCCTTACAAATAAAACATAACAGCACAATAACAAACAGTACAAAGCAAAAAACACACAGGAAACATCATACAAAATACAAGGCTACACACAATAGCACATCACACACTTTCCACACAATTAAAAGCAAGATTATATGAGAAGACCATGAGATGAAATTTAGAAAGAGAGAGAAGAGCAGCAGTGGTCGAGCAAGGCAGAGAGTGAATGAAGAGAGGGAGTGCTGGTTGTGAGAATGCCGGTGAATCAGATCAATAAAACATTATTTTCTGATTGCTTCACAGCGGTTACGTTCTAGAGGACAAATAAACATGCCCACACCCCCACAAACCTGCATGTGTGTACACAATGGTGTCATCTGCATACATTTGTAGTTCTACATCATGACACTGTTGAGGGAGATCATTAATATATAGGCTAAATAATAGGGGACCTAACACTGACCCTTGTGGAACACCCATTGTGCACATCATGTTACTGGATAGTGTGTCACAAACTTTAACATCAATGCCAGTGCACTAGATGAGAAGATGAGAAGTTAAATTTAGGGAGTTTCAATATTAAAACATCATGATTGACTATATCAGATGCTTTACACAGATCTAAAAATACAGCACCAACTACTACTCCTTTATCAAGTCTTTATTTAGTTTGCTACAATTTGGTCTGTAGTTACTGGTTTCAAGTTGGCTTAAACATTTAACAATAGGCATGACAATGGCACATTTCCAGTCACCAGGAAAGGAGATGTGTTTAAAAGACAATTAAATGAGCAATGGGGAGAGTTCAAATATTCTTGTGTGATTTCATTAACATGGTGTCAAAGTGGAAAGCATCTATTTTTGGAGCTTTTTAAGGAGCTGATGATTTTGTTTACTTGTAACATGTATAAGTGCCCTGAGATGACTTTGTGTTATGATTTGGATTTAGAATTTGATCAATTTACTGTCGTCTTTTTCCTCATTCAATATTCTCACGGCCTACCAGGGGGTGTGCAGGTGGGCGGTGTGATCATCAGGCCGGCTGGGATTACAAGTCACACCTGCACCTAGTAACAATCAGCTGGCTATTTAAGCCGGCCGCTAGTGTTTTCAAAATATCAGCCTCCAAAGTTGGTGAGTTTTATAATGGTTTTCAATGGGAGAATCTCACTTAGGTTTGTATTTTGGACGCTACGGCCCATAGGAATGTTGTAGAGACATGCACCCAAGACCAAATTGTTCCTCTCCTCAAGAGCTAAAAATCATACGCTGACACCCCAGACCTAAATCCAACAGGAAGTCCACAATTTTGCATGACAGTCCTATTCTCTTCTGTCCCCTCTGCTCCAGCCAGCATGTGCAGGAGGGGGCGGAGTCTGGAGGTGACAGCAGCGCCCACACACACACACATGCAATGGGACTTCACTGACAGTCTCCATTCAATTACATGAGTATTTCTCTGTGTGTCCCTGCAGTTTCTCATATTGCCTCTGCACACTTGATTGTACACATTTAAATCTAACTTTTATCAGGTCATGAGGCTTACAAGTCTTTACTTTTAGAAAAATGCACTTGATGAAAAGTAGAAAATTTATTTATTACATGATTATTTTGTTATATTGAGAGGAGCAAAAAAGTCATGTTGTACACATTTAAATCTAACTTTCATCAGATCATGTGGCTTAAAAGTCTATACTTTAAAAAAAAATGCACCTGATGAAAAGTAGAAAATTGATTTCTTTTTCACACAAATTTATCAGAAGCTTTCCACACACACTTCTCCTTCAGCAGAAATTTCTTATTCTCACACCATTGACATGTAATGTCTAGCCATGACAGGGAGCTTGCTATGACTTCACTGGACACGCTTCTGTCTACTCCACATGGCTGCAGAGTCACACCCTTCGCACCGGGTTGGCGGGCAGCGAGTGTGATGGCGCTGGGTCCCGGCGTGCGCGGAGGGGGCTCATGCCCGTCCAACGCTGCTTGCAGCTTTAATTGTATTTTTTCCCCCCTGGGTGGTTTTTGTTGAGTTTTCCCATAATAAACCTTACCTGCACTCTGCATCTAGATCTTGGCTCTCCTTTGAACACCCCCCTCGTGACAAATATATTGAGATAAAAATGAGATTTAGCGTCTCTTAGTGCTTAGATAACTTTGTTCCCTGTAAACCTTTATAAATCGCATGTTGGTGTCTCTTCTAGTTTTAATTGCCTTGCTGAGAGCAGCATCTCTAGATTTCATTAGTTTTCACTAATTTAGTTTTTATTTTTAGATTTTATCAGTATCCTCACATTGAATTTTTCCCTCACAGAGTTGATTCTGTGAGTAAAAGTACCACAGGCATAGTCCAGATCATCAGAGGACAGTACATCATCCGATTTCAAGCTGTTTCACTGACACGTTTTTCTTGCTTAGTTTTGGGTACTCATTGAAGGATCATTGTCTTAGTTGCCGTGGTCCTAAATCTATTTTAATCAGTTTTCTTGCATATAGGGTTAGGTTATGATCTGATAAGTCAGTGATTAACTTATAACTTTTTATTATTCTTTCTGGTTTGTTAATGAATATCAGCTCTATTTGTATAATGGAGCATTTTGAAATCCTATTCGGGCCTTTTACTAGTTGGAATTTCTCTGTGATCATTTGTTCACATTGATCATTTCTTTTATCCTAATATATTACAATGTCTTACCTGTATTGTAAACCACACATTCACATTTGATAGTGTCTCTCACATAAATCACCCCTCTTCCTCTTCTGTCAGGTCTGTCTCTTCTGAAACACTGGTATCCAGGCACACTCACAGGAGCTGTTTGTTTCAACCATGTATCAATCAGACAGACAAAGCCTCCTTGGTTTCAGCTTCGGGTCCCATAATGCTTTTGCATATTTTGGAAGGTTTTGAATAATCTCTGCCTCCTCACTGCAGGGTTTCAACACACAGTGGTGTCAGTAGTGTCACATCGCAGTGAGGTCTAGTTGGGTTTTTGTCTTGTCCATGTTTTGTCTTGTTATTTCCTGTTTTATTTTGAAAAGTAACTCCTCTCATTTCAGGTCACTAGCACTTTCTCATGTGTCTCAGTTTGATTACCCAAAGGCTGCAGTCGAAAAATCCCTCCTATCGTCTTTTCCTAACCACTTTTCCTTGGCCTCGATGGAAAACGTCACTCATGACATCATAAGGACATAGCATAGAAAAAGACAACTGCGGTGCTGAGAGAATCTGACTGCACTTACACTGGGCTATGTAATTATGTGACGGCGGATGATACTGACGTAGGTCTGCTGTAGTGAAACTACAATGTTCGGAAGATGGACTTCAAAAAAACGCATCTTAGATACTTTGCCCCGGTCATTCTCACTGTGTTGTTTCATGTAGGATATATAAACATTCACAACAAGGTGAAAATATAACTTTCATTACACAGGTCAGAATTGAATTTTGAAAAAGAATATAGGCTGCCAGCCACAAAACTGAAACGAAATTGTCACACTGAGAAATGCATGACATCACATGTCAGGCCTACAAAGCTGCTACTTTACATATCATCATTCTTAAGTTTCAAACATGTTGAATTAAAAAAAACATTATCTAACTTAAAACATCTCATATCCCTTTATCTTGAAAGGCAGACTTCTGCTTATTATGATCTGTTATTAGCCTACAATTCATAACAGTTTAAGTCTGTGGGTCTGTGTTCCTCCGTCCAAAGCTCTGTTCAACTCGTTTGATGACAGGATAAACAAATATACACAAATCATTATTTTGTTGCCACTTTTCATGTGAAGTAACGGCGTGTCTGGTGATTTAAATAATAAAGTTACTGTGCCTGGTGTGTAAATGCGCACAGAGTCTCTCTTAATGGAATCTGTCTATCTGTCTGTCTGTCTGATAGCAAACATAGTCAATCACTGTATTCTGCAGTAGGGGCTGATAATATAGATATAACAATAAAAGTTAAAAGGAATTTATACTCCAACGATTTGAAGGAGAAAACGGGAAAAGCACTTGATTTTCTATTTTTTTAAATTCATATGAAAAACATATAGCCATTATATATTTGTTTATCCTCTCATCAAACAAGCTGAACACAGCTTTGGATACATGGGTCGCTGAGGATATGTAATACAGGTAATCGTTTGAGTTTGTGAATGGTGTGCTGCTTGCTGCTGCAAGGAATTCTGGGACGGAATTATCTCCTTTCCTTTCGTAAAGGATGGTCAGGTGTACCATATACTAAAGGAAATTTGAAAGGAAGCATTGAAGCACCTTTCCTTAGCAGTTAGAGAATTCGACCAGCTCTTATCATGGCTGCCACTTAGATATTTCTGGGTCATTTCACAAAAAAAGACTATTTGACCACAGTCAGTGTTTGTCCCCAGCCTGCTATTACCTTCACACCTGTCCTGTATCATTCTTGTCAGCTCTACCCTGCTCCCTGTGTTTCCCTGAGCTTATCAGCTCCTAGCCTGCCTTTGTGTCCTGCCACCTGTTCCTTGTTATTTGATTGGTGAGGGCCTGAACAAAGACCCTATTGTATCTGAGGGAATTATAAGGGCCCAAACATGAAAATGTGTGAGGAATCTATAGTTTTTGAAGGGATTATTATTGTTATTATTATTATTATTATTGTCCTGAGTACTAAAGTGCAAGGGGCCCAGCAGTTCCTGGAACCTATTGTTTCTGTAAGGATAATTATCATTATTATTATTATTCCCCCATGCCATTGAATTTTGAGAGCCTTGTGATTCTTGGCACACATGTCAGAGCTGACGACAACTGCAAAATTTTGCAGTGACAGGGCTCGGGCGTGGCCAGAGGGCTCCATAGCTCCCCCAAACATAGGGCCATAGGGCCATTCTGGTCATAAAACATATTTCCTACATTTTTTTTCGCCAGAAAGGAAGTCAGCCATTTGGATTTTGTGTGTCAATTTTCATTTTATGAACATGTTTGAGAACTTTAGGAATGTGTGAAAACACACAAAACTTTGCATTTATGTCCAACCTGGTTAATATTTCAATTAGTATCACAATTGGGCTTGGGCATGGCTCTTCAGCTCTATAGCATCCCCTAATTACATTTAGCATTTTTGAGGTGCTAGAGGTGCTCAAAAACTCATAAAACTTCACAATCGCGTCACAAATGGCAAAACTTGATATCCGATATGGGTCTTGGGTACCATTTCTAGACATTTCACATTTCAAACTTCAAAAAATCAAAAGAAATCACCTGTACCTGTATATCCTATCTAATATCTTGTTCCTCTGCTAACCAGTGATGTCACTAGTTCTCAGAATAACTACAGGCTTTTTCAACTTTCAGGCCGTTTTCTGTTAGTAGTGCCTTCAAGGACAGTGAAATGGGGGTCCAAAATTCCCGTCTACCATGCTATGGGTAAAGGCGATGGGGAAAAGCAGTCACTAAAACATCATATTACTAAATACTTTAAAATATCAGCATATTTGGAAGATGATGATATGATATGCAGCTGAATATCACACTGTGGAATCAGACACCAACAGTTAGAGAGCACAGATTATAGAGGAGGACAAGGATGATGTTACAGCTGCAGCTAAGTTGTTAAGTTTCCTCTTGATTCATCCTGAAGAGCTCAATCTAAGACAAAAATACACTAGATTTACAATACAATATCAGAGATGTAGTGGTACTATTGCAATTTATGAGGCCAAATGTAGTGGTCGGTGGCCAAGACTTGTCAAACAAACTGTATATCCAAAATGCTTTGCACATTAAAAAAACATAAGTGCATTCATGGAAAACACAAATGCAAAAGCCACAGTGGAAGTGAGCATTAATGGGTGTTGACAATTAAACAGCTGACTACTAGTGTGTAGGTATTGCCTGAACATGTGGAAGAGGAAAGTTCTTGTCTGTTTGAGTAGTGAAACTTGGTTCACTAGCTAACTATGATTACTATCACTATGTGCTTGTCACAAATGAGCAATGTTGTTCAATGTCTTTATTTATATACATATTTACTGTATGTCGGGGTGGTAGAGGGAGCTATGGCAACAATCAGCATTGGCATTAGAAAATCAACAGAGAACGTGAGTAAAATAAGTATACAATTATACAGGCTGCATACAACACTTGTATGGATATGATTGGATGATACTTATCTGGTAGTAAACATATGATGCATCATTAAGCCAATGATATGTGCCAGTCAGCTGGCGTGTGACTTACATGCACTACCTGAACTAATGCTATACTTGGTTTTAATGGTTGTTAATATAATTATCTTTTACCCCTCCTCTCATCTATGATATTATCTTTTACCTTCTATTTTCATTCTCACTTTTATTTTTATCAGCCAATGAATTAATAAGTGAAATAATTGATCAAATCAAACAAATGTAAGAGCTTCTATACAATTCTACGTGTATCAATATTATCTAGTAAAATCCTAAAGTGTTACCTGACCCAATCCTAAATGACGCTTCTGAAGTAGTTTCACACATCTGAAGCTGTTGAGCTGACTAATAATATCCTAACAAATGTAAGAGCTTCCATACAATTCTACGAGTATCAATATTATCTAGTAAAATCCAAAAGTGTTAACTGACCCAATCCTAAATGACGCTTCAATTATTCTTCATTCTGAAATACTTTTGCACATCTGAAGCTGACTAATAATAACCTAATGGATAAACAGAATCATACTTTCCAAATCAGAGCACATTTATTTATAGAACACTTTTCACAAAACGTGTCATACAGAGTCCTAGAGATCCAACAAAAAAAACAAAATGAACTAAAGCTAGAATCTCAGTTGTCATCATCCACCATACATAAGCTCAAGCATGGAAAGGGAATAAAATTGCCTGAACAGCTTCTGAAACTACTAAATGTTGGGAGACAATAGTATTTCAAAACATCTGTGTGAAAATTACTAGTTTATATGTATTTCATGTAAATTTCATGTAAACCAATAATTTTCACTTCTTCTAAGCCAACATAGGCTACAGTATCATCTCCTTAAGCAGTGAGTGGATCTTTTTCTTGTTTTAACAACCAATAGAAATTTCTTATAACAACATACAAATTTAACATATTATACTAAGAAGAATTGAATGAGATGTGCTGTTGTAGGTAAGCATACATTTCAACATACATGGAGATCAATGTTTCCATTAATTCATGAGAAGAAAATTCCTGTTTCCCAGTAATTATATTTGAAATTACACAGCTTTTTTCAGGAAGAAAGAACTGCCCAGAAGTCAATAACTACAAAGCAACAGAAACTCCTGCTGATATGTGTATCTCTCACTTGTCATTTTTTTATTATGATTGACAATAACTGGTTATCACGAGAAATTGCAAAACTATGGACTAATCCAAACCTGTAAAATGCTAAGGCAAATAATTAAATTGACATTTGTTACATTTCTCCTGGACATTTAATGTCTGTATCACCTCAGACACATTTTGATCAGACATGGAAAGCTAGAGAAGGTTTCCACCAAGACCTTTTCCTGCTCTTCATGACTCCATGCTCTCTCTTCAGGATCCAGAATGGAAGACCTTTCTAATGTGTTATGGACTTTCTTCCAGGTCCATTGAGGGAGCTGAGATGAAGTTGGGGCAAACTCAGCAGGCTTCGACTTTCTGGTCCTTTTAATTGCTCTAACTACTTTAAGGTGACATTTCCAGCCTATTTAATTTATTTTCCCATTCTTTCAGTTGCATTGACCTCTACATGGTTTAATGTTCCAATTCTTTATAGAAGGTAAATTCTAGCTACCATTAGATATCATAAACACTGTATTGTTAAATGTTTTAGTCCGATAGGGCAAGCAGTATTCCTAGCAAACCCATGCAGCAGGTCCAGAGTGTTGTGGGGTGGGATGGACCATCATTGCCATTCAGGAGATTCTCTACCCGAGACCATGACCCATTATTGGGCAAAGGTTTCACTCCCAATGCCCAGCACATCACATTATAGATGTCCACTGCTCGTATTGGAGCTGCCCGAACATTCTGCTTGAAGTCTAGATGAAATGAAGTACACAAAATGAAATCAACATCCCAAATTAATTGACATGACAATTTACATTATTTAACTAGTAGACACTATATCAGAAATACATGTAAGTAAATAATGGATTTCATTCAAATAACTTTAAAAGGTTAAAATTTCTGATGTGATTTACACTTGTCTCATACAGTTAGAAAATTATCATTTGTGACTGAAAGTATTTGAACCAGTAGTGCATTAGTCCATTGTTTGTATTTTCACATTTTTGTTCTGGAACGAATTTCATTGTCACACTGTTTACAATCAAAGGTGAGCTGAGGTCATCCCGAAGCTCTGCTACACTGCATTTAAGGTTATGATTATTGATGTCTGAAGCCAAGACAGACAGTCAAAAGGACTTTTGAAAGACTCTCAAGGACTTAAGAATCTCCTTTCATGACAAGTAGCCAATGATGTATTGTGTTTTATTCGGATAAAATTCTCTTGAATTTCATGTTCATGCTAAGCGCCATTCGGTATTTCATTTGTTTCATGCTAAGTCCTGAACACCTTATTGACGTGTTTTGTACTATATTTCTTCACAAAATACAGTTCTCAAATACAGTTCTCAAAACGGGGATGCATCAGAGAAATAAGACATGTCTGAGCAATAAACACTCATTTCAAAGAACCGTCCTGTGTCTGTGTTGTCATGAAGATAACTACACATACTCTAGTAACTTTTCACTGGCATGGTACAACCAGCTTGAGGCACACAGTGAGAAGAGTATGGTAACTTCAGGACAAATAGTCATGTGAAGCAGGGTGTTGCTTGTTCGAGAAATCAGAGGCAAAAAGTAATGCCCAGATTGTACTGTGAAAATATAATTAGTTTGTTACCTGGTCCTGTTGCCAAGAAAATGCCTCTCATGTCAAGAAACTCATTGTCGTAACCATGCCATCCATTTTGCCATGCTGAGGGCTCACCAGAGTCATTTTTCCAGTACGGGAGTCCATCCTTATTCTGGAATAAAACAAACACATACACATTCACATTTATTTAAAGAAAAGATATAACATAAGTATGCAGTAAGGTTTTATGGGTGATACAATCAAAAACTACAGCTACTAAATACTAGATATTGTTTTGTTCATAAGTTGTTTCCAAGGTCAAGATTTAATTCAATTCAGTTTTATTTATATAGCACCAAATCATAACAAGTCATCTCAAGGCACTTTTACATGGAGCAGGTCTAGACCAATGTTATTGAAGACAGCTTTTCTACTTGTGCTGATTTCAGCAGTGAGTAAGTGAGTTGTGTTTGCCCATCAGTCACCCCATCTGTTTGCTGCTTCATGTTGACCACAGTGGTGCTACTCTTAGACCAAACTTTGTTCCCAGGAACACAAGGAGTTCATTCAGGTTGAGAACAATTCAGGCATTTTGTTGCCCACCCTCCTTGCCAGGGAGGCAAAACTGCACCTATTGTACCCAATGTGTGTTGGCATGTTATGTTGAACGCACAGCCCCCTTTCAGTGCACTGAACAGCTGTTCGTGTGCTATTCAATTCAATTCAATTTTATTTATATAGCGCCAAATCACAACACAAAGTCATCTCAGGGCACTTTTACATGGAGCAGGTCTAGACCACGCTCTTCAATTTACAGAGAGAGAGAGACCCAACAGTTCCGCCCATGAGCAAGCACTTGGCAGCAGTGGTAAGGAAAAACCACCAGTAAGCCTGCATTCTGGGAGTGCAGTGCTATAGTGGGATAATATGGTATTATGAGCTCTTTAAGATATGATGGTGCCTGACCATTAAGGGTTTTGTAAGTGAGGAAAAGGATTTTAAATTATATTCTTGATTTTACGGGAAGCCAATGCAGTGAAGCTAAGATGGGGGAAATATGACCTCCTTTTCTAGTTTTAGTCAATGCAGCTGCATTCTGGACCAGCTGGAGAGTCTTTAAAGACTTGTTAGGGCAGCCTGATTATAATGAGTTGCAATAACCCAGCCTAGAAGTAACAAATACGTGGACTATTTTTTCTGCATCTTGTTGAGACAGGATGTGCCTGATTTTAGTGATATTATGTAAGTGAAAAAAGGCAGTCCTTGAAATTTGTTTTATGTGGGAGTTAAAGATATATCCGGATCAAAGATAACTCCCAGATTCCTTACAGTGAAATCTAGATTTGCTAAATCATTAGATAACGTGTTTCTATGGTGTTTAGGACCAAGCACAATAACTTCAGTTTAGTAGCAGAAATTTGCAGATCATCCAGGTCTTTATGTCCTTAAGGCATATTTGGAGTCTACTTAACTGATTGGATTAATCAGGCTTCATTGATAAATATATTTGGGTATCATCTGCATAACAATAAAAATGTATGGATTGTTTCCAAATAATATTGCCTAAAGGAAGCATATATAAAATGAATAGTATTGGTCCAAGAACTGAACCTTGCGGGACTCTATGTCTAACTTTAGCTTTTATGGAGAATTGATCTGATAAATAGGACTTGAACCAGCATAATGCAGTTCCTTTATGTATGATTTATTTATAGAAATTCCAATACAAGATTTGGTACATAACTGTCCTCACTGATAGGAAATGGAAGGAAAACATCCAAATGGTGAGGATACACAAGAGTAACAGTACAACCCCCCCTCCCCTTCCCAAACCAAACAGACAACAGTTTGACACTAAAACAAAACAGAAACAGACACAGAAACACATGCACACACACACACACACACAACCTAAACTGAACACAGCAGCTCGCTGCTAACTACTAGTAGTGGCATATAGTAGGTCACACACATTTTACGCATTTGCAAACAAACAGCAGTGTCAAGACAAAAAAACATGTAAATAATAAAAATAAACAATATTCAAATATATATATATATATATATATATATAAAGGGTGCATGCTGCTTGTATGTGCCACCAAAAGGTTAGTTAAAGGGCATAAGTGCATTGGAGGGAAGACTCACACAATAGTGGTGGTATCTAGGTGAAGAGACATGACATTATCTAAGAAGGTTCCCAAACTTTACAGAACTTACTAGAGGTGCCACGCAAAGAATACCTAATCTTTTCCAGAGTCATAAAATGAAGGACATCCTTAATCCACTGAGAGTGGGAGGAGGGGTGAGAGTTCTTCCAATGTAGCAGTATGACATGCCTCGCTAAGAGAGAGAGAAAGGCCACAAGATTACAAAAGTAGGATTGTAATGAATAGCTAACAGGTAGTACACCAAACAAGGCAACCAATGGAGAGGGACAGATGCTGGTAGATGTGATAGCTGACAGTGTGTTGAAAACACCCTTCCAAAATGGTGCCAGGGCAGGAGAACATGTGGCCAAGACTAGCCAGTCCTAAATGGCACTGGTCACAGATTGAGTCTACACCTGGGAAAATACAAGCTAGTTTACTCTTAGATCAATGAACCCTATTGCAGACATCCAAGTACTGTGATGTTTTGAAAGGTAAGCCAGACAGTCGCTACGCCATGGCTGCTGCATTAATTGGCATTAATTAACTTTTATGGAAATTTAGTTTGTAGCCTGAAATTTGACCAGATTCCTTTAGTAAGTTTATGACAAGGGGGAAGGCTCTGTCTAGGTCCGATAAAAAGAGTAAAAGGTCATCTGCGTATAGGGATACTTTATGTTCGACACCTCCCCTTGAAATACCTGGTATCTGACTTGACTGTAGGGCCACCACCAGTGGCTCAATAGCAATGGCAAATATGAGTGGGGAGAGTGGGCAGCCCTGACGAGTTCCGCGCTTGAGGGGGAAGTAATCCGAGTAATCATTATTTGTGCGAACACAGGTGTGGGGGGACATATATAAAAGCCTAATCGATTATATAAAGGTATGACCAAAACCGAAACGTTTTAAGACAGAAAACAGGTAGGACCATTCTACATGGTCAAATGCCTTCTCTGCATCCATGGAAATAACAACTTCAGGAGTAACAGAAAATGTCTGTGCATAAACAATATCAAATAAACGTCTAACATTTAAAAAAGAATGTCTATCTTTAACAAACCCTGTTTGGTCAGTATCTACAATAGTTGTACAACAGCCTCCAGGTGCCTGGCCAACATTTTGGCCGAAAGTTTAACATCTGCACACAGCAGGGAGATTGGACGGTAGTTACTACAAGAAAGCGGGTCCTTTTTTAAAAGTAGAGAAATGGTGGTCTGTCTTAATGTAGGGGGAAGAACGCCATTTTGCAAAGACTCAAAACATATTAAGTAATATTGGAGCTAATTGATCTGAGAATGTCTTACAAAATTCAGCTTGGAGACCATCAGGGCCTGGGCATTTACCACTCTGCATCAGCGCTAAAGTACTTCTGAGTTCGCTAATTCAGAAGGGTTCATCCAGTCTAGATGATTTTGCATTGTCAATGAATGGAATCTTCAAAGCGTTAAAAAAAAAATTGTCATACTGTTCCTCATCAGTCACGCATTCAGATGTGTATAATTTGGCATAGAAATCTCTAAAAGTGTTGTTAAAGGTCCAGTGTGTAATATTTAGAAACATCTAAAAGAACAGACTTGGTAAAAATTGAATAGATCATTTAAAAGTACATTTTAATTTGAGTCTAATCATCTGAAAATAATAATTGTGATGCTTTTGTTACCTCAGAAATAAAGCATTTATATCTACATAGGAGTGGGTCGCCCTCGTGGGGGCTGTCATGTTGGTTTCTACAGTAGCGCTGAACAGAAAAAACTAACAAAAAAAAAATGTTTGCAGACTGATGCTGAGGTTTCCTGTTTTCTGCTGGACAGGTAAGAGTGTAATGTATATTTATTTCAGTCCGCTGGTAATGTTTTATAACTTAGATGATGTACAATATGTATTAGCAGTAGATACGTTTCCCTGGATAGAAACACCGCTAACGTTACGTAGCGTGAAATATTAGCCACATTAGCAGACTGTAGCTTCAGTTTGAGCCTCTCTCAGAGCTGCTGGACTGATAAGAGACAACAAGGAGGTTACGTGGTGCTAATAACCTAAAGACTTATTCTTTTTCTGTGGCAGTAAAGACAACAGACCGATAACTAAGGTATTTAGTGCTGGCGATGAGCTAAGGACACTAAGTCAGAGTAATGCATTAATGTGAAAGATAAACTGAGGAGAAGTCTGCTCATCACCCAGTTAATACAGTCTGAATATTTTTAATAGTGCTCCATAATTTCATTGTTTGCTGCTAATCTGTCATTTAGTAGCACATGTACACATTGGGGGCAAAGTTAGCTTATAGTCCAACACAAGTAACGTTTTCCCCGTTTCAATGTTGGAAAACATGTAACGTTAATTGCTACCACAGCTTTAATTTTACATTTATCAGTCAGAAGTATTTTAGGACGTAGCATAATGTATTACAGGTTATTTGACTGTGTAACGTAACTCTTTTCACGTAACTATTTTCCTGATGTTACTGCAGCTATGAGAGAGCTCCTGCAGTATAGATGCGTAGTGTTGCCTTTATCTTCATAATAGGTCAGGAACATTTCACCATGTGCCATTAATGGCTGCAAGTACAGAGGTTTTCGTTACAACCAAAGACAACAGAAGATGATTTCACTGAATAGCTACTTGTCTCTGATCGAAAGTGTGTTAATGAAATAATCTGATCTAGTTTGTTGTTGGGATGAAAATCAGCAGTTTCTGATAAACACATTAGATAGATAGCTAGATAGATAGATAGATAGATAGATAGATGATTTATAATAGTAAGTTCATTCATGTGCTTTTTTTTTTTGTTACATTTTTCTCAGGCACTGTGGGTTAGCATTATTCACCATGTCTGTGACATTCACAGCTGTCATATTAGAAGTATTGCAGACCAAGTTAGGAGAAGTCTGGGTAAGTGATTAACATCTGTATGTAGCATATTAACTTACCTGTAAGTCCTACTCTTGGTTAAATAGTGTTATTTTCACATGTTCAACTGTATAAGATGTATGAAATAGTAAATGAACTCTATGTGTCCCTGCAGCTGCTGCTCTACACAGCTCCTGGAGCAGATGAAGAACAGCAGTGCCAGTGAATCATGGGTGTTGTTCCTGCTATGAGGGCATCTTCATCCAGAGCAGTAAACTGAATACCTTTGGTGTGGTTTTGGTTTGACCCTTGTCTGCTATTATATGTGCAGCAAATTGACTGCTTTTAGTGTTCAAACAGACTAATGATTTGACAGCTTATTTTGAAAACAGAATAAACTGTAAAAATGTTTGTTTGAACAGTAAAAGATTGAAAAAGATGTCCAAAAATGTTTCTGTTAAATAAAAGATATTTATATCATAAATGTTCTTATTTTTAGTGTTGCTTTTTTATATTTTTATTTTGTTGTTCAAACTGTAAATTGCAGTTGACATAACCTGAAGTGATGAAAATGAATCCATAACATGTTCTACAATGCCCTGTTCTGAGGATCAGTGGTATTCAAACTTCACTACTGTTTTATGTTGCTTTATAATATATAAATAACGAAAATATAAATCAAAAGTGGAAGTGATAATGACAATATACTGACACTGCAGGGAAGTACTGTTATTGTATATCAAAGCAATTATTACAGCACATCTGATTAATATCTTTTATTTGGTAAACTTGCACATTTAAATTGAACAAATGAACCCTGGCTGCCTCTGAAACAGTTCACTGGTGAGCTGCTGTTCTCCTCCAAGATCATCTCTTCAAGAATTCTGAAATAAATAAAAACATGAAAAACACAGATAAGGCTTAGTGAGTAAGTGTTCCCAAACAAGTCTACAACAACATGATTTTTTTTTTTTTTTTAAAGTCAAAATAGTGCTGCTCATTGGTGAACTATATCTTATTTATATAATCATTCAGTAAGGTTAGTGTTGCTGATGTTTTCAGTCGTCACTTTTATACAGAGAACCTGCATTATAGCTGTAAAGAGGATCCAAGGGGAGGACATTTCTCTTCGTTTGATAACGTAAAAAGTGAAGTTAGACTTTATTCCTGACTGATAATAAAAAGACGAGAGAGAGCAGCTGAGTGAGCTAGAGGCTGAGCTGTGAAGAAGCCGGTGAATCAGATCAATAAACGTTATTTTCTAATTGTTTTACAGCTGTTAGCCTCTAAAGCGCAAACACACCCACACGCCTCCTAACCCTGCACCGCTTGATGTGGTCTGAATACGTACTTAACAGAACAGCAAGGCGGATTATAGGCGCAGTATTCCCGCTTTGAATGGGCTGTAAAAGAGGCTACTGACTCACATTACACTGCTATAACACATCAAACTATACCGACTACAGTAATGTAAGGCTGCATTCACACCAAATCCGGCGGTGCGGCGAATCGCCGCAGGTCAGTGCGGATTTGTGGGCATGTGGCTCCCGGTCCAGAAGGTGACGGTAATGCGCATGAAAGTAGTTTGCCAACCACCATTGAAAAACGAAAAAGAAAAAGCTCTCATATAAAGTTGTGAAATTACTCACAGCGGCGTCATCTTCGTAATAAAGTAATATAAATCAACCATCTTCGGTCCCAAGTGGAACGCTGAAATGCTACAATGCTACATGCTAAATAAACAACGTCTTTCGGGTCTTTTGTCTTCCGGTCTAATCACCGACCTATGTGATTGGCCACCGCAGCATGACGTTGGGTTGCGGTTTTCCAAAAGTTTACTCCGGCTCAACTTTTCCGGCCGCAGTCCGGTGCGGCGCCGCAGCGGCGAAAATGGCCGCAGGTGAGCCGCACTACCCCCATTCAAAATGAATGGGATGACTAGCGTTTTCGCCGCACCGCCGGATTTGGTGTGAATGCAGCCTTAAGCAGAAAGCTGCTATGTAAATACTACTGTGTTGTATTAGTATTTTAAATATAATGTCCTGTAGAACCTGTAGTAATTTAATAAAATAATTGTATAAATAACGTCATTCGTTTCCCTTTGGAGGGTTTCCAGCTTCTTCCATTGCTGTCACAGTCCCGGTGTTTTCTCTCCTCTCTAGCCTAGCCCTGCCTGCAGCAGCACCGCTAAGCAGCACCGCTAGCTCGCCCTCTTCCTCTCTCTCTAATCTCCGGTACTTGACTCTGCAAACGGATAACACAATTTGCAATGTTATCCTGCCAATGCTTATGTTATCTTGCTATCAATAATGCCTGACATTAGAATAAAATAACCGTTAAGTTTTGTTTAGCATTACGTAGCTAATGTTAGCTTGTAAAGCACTCATAATTACTATCTTACTTGCGAGCTATATCCTATAGTATTATAGACTAAATAACTAAATACATCTTCACCTCTTCCCTTGACTTGTTGGAAATGCCCAAAGTTGTCCTGGACGATGAAGTCTTTAGCAAATAGCCTCTTGTCCGTGAAGGCCACCGTAGTCTTAGGGAGGGGAGGGGGGAGCAGCGGAGTGCTTCAATCTAGAACCCCGCCGTTAGAGGCCACTAAATACCCCATATATTACACACTGGACCTTTAATTATCTGTGGGTTAATGGACGTCCCATCAGTAGTATGAATTTGAATAATATGTTGTGAAGACGATGATTGTCAGATTTGGTGTGCAAGCAATTTACTCGGTTTATCTCCAAATTCATAACATTTATGATGTGATTTTAATAGTGACTCTGCAGCTTCAATGGAGCCCAGGAGATCAAATTCTGCCTTTTTCAAGAGTAACTCTTTTGTAAGATCTGCACTAGGTGAGTCCACACACACTACTATGTCTCTCGCAAGGCCAGCGCTTTTCTCTGTGGAGATCTTTCTCTGATAAACTGAGTAGGATATTATCTCTCCTCTCAGGTAGGCTTTGCACGCCTCCCAGACGGCCGCTGCTGATGTATCTTGATTCACATTGGTAGAGATGTAAAGATCAATGCAGTTCCTAATAGTTGAAACAAAGTTTGGGTCAGAAAGCAATAAAGAATTAAATCGCCAAGGGGAACGCGTCACAGATCTACCAGGAAGAGAAATGTCGACAACCACTATTGCATGATCTCATACCACAATGGGATTATAGGAGCATGAACTAACAGATGGGAGAAGTTTGCTGTCAATGAGAAAGTTATCAATGCGGGAGAATGTGCCATGAACTGGAGAGAAAAAAGAAAACTGTTTAGTGTTAGGATTCAGGAAGCGCCAGGCATCAAATACAGCATATTGCTTCATAAACATCAGAATTATTTGTGAAGATTTCGATAGGCCAGAAGGCTTATTGGATGGTCTAGTGAAGGGTTGGTACAGCAATTAAATGTAGTTAACTTGTTAACTTAGGTTCGGGAGCAGAACCACGCCTCAACCACACCTCTAATCATCTACCAAGCCTACTTATACCGGGTCAACCCTTCCTACCCGGTCTGTCTCAGATTTCTCGACCATCCCTTCATCCCTACCCTCATCCCTTCATCCCTACCCTCATCCCTTCCCTCATCTCTTCATCCCTACCTCATCCCTTCCCTCATCCATTCATCCCTTCCCTCATCCCCTCATCCCTTCATCCCTTCCCTCATCCCTTCATCCCTACCCTCATCCCTTCATCCCTTCCCTCATCCCTTCATCCCTACCCTCATCCCTTCCCTCACCCCTTCATCCCTACCCTCACCCCTTCATCCCTCATCCCTTCATCCCTACCCTCATCCCCTCATCCTTACATTCCTACATCCCTTCATCCCTTATCCCTACATCACTAATCTCATCCCTTCCTATTCAATCTGGACAAGGACACACCACGCTGACAGCAAATACACACACCTAAAAGTCACTTACGTTCAAGTCAGTGAATGTAAAGTACAGTCGCTTACTGTTTGTCCTCCTGCAAACCATCCATTAGGCAGGGTGATGGCAGGGTAGAGAAGAACTGGCTTGTATCCACGCTGGTAGAGTTCAGCCATGCAGGATTTGTACTTGGAGCACTGCTTTAACAGGTCTGGACAGTAGTCCTTATAAAGGTGAATCTTGTGGCCGTTGTAGAGCAGTTCACCTCTTCTCTGTGCCTCATGAATAACCAGATCCTTGGTTTGGAAATGATGAAACCGGATGATAACGGGCCGTGGCCACTCACATGGAGCAGGTTTTGGAGCTAGGCACCTATGTATTCGGTCCAGCTCAGGGAGAGCCAAGCACCTCAGAGCCAAAGACGTCAAGCAGCAGCTGTGAGAAGAAAGCGGACGGACGAGTACCTTCGATGTTCTAAGGTAGGCCGATTATCCTCACATTTTGCCACCTGCTGCAGCCCTCCAGGTCACCACCTTAGCCTTGAGAGACTCGTTGGCGCTTTGCATAGCTGAGCAGGCAGCCTCCCGTTGAAGGACGCGGTGGTAGGTGTTAGTGGCAGTGTCTTCCAGAGAGGAAATCCGCCATGCTAACGCTAGAGCTAGCAGACGTTGTCGTAGGGTGGCATTTATCTGTTTTCCCCTTAGATTTGGACATTTTGAGGTTGCTGGTATGGTCAACACAAGTTCTAAAATCTGTTACAAAAGAAAAAAACTGAAAAAAGCTTGCATTGAAAAGGAAGAGAAAGAGTTTGGCTGTGGGAGCTGGCGCACACACGTCTACTCCGCACGACGCATACTGGAAGTCCCCTCCGTAATGCAGTTCCTTTAATGCCAATTAAATATTCCAGCCTGTAACAAGATTTGATGATCAGTTGTGTCAAATGTGGCACTAAGATCTAACAAGACAAGTACGGAGGCAAGTCCTTTGTCTGATGCAGTCAGGGGGTAATTTGTGACTTTGTGCTGTCTCTGTGCTATGATGCCCTCTAAATCCTGACTGAAAAGCCTCAAATAAATTATAGTTATCTGGATATAACTGTCATCATCACCATCACCATCTGCTTTCTCAAGGATCTTAGAGAGAAAGGGAAGGTTAGATATGGGTCCATAGTGGGCTAAGACGCATGACTCTAGAGTAGGCTTCTTAAGAAGAGGTTTAATTACAGTTACTTTAAAAGACTGTGGTACATAGCTAGTTACTAAAGACAGATTTATCTTATTTAGTAAGGAAGTGCTAATTAAGGACAAGACATCCTTGAACAGCTTAGTTGGGATGGGGTCTAAGAGACAATTTGAAGGTATGGATGAAGAAATCATTGAAGTTAATTCAGGAAGGTGAATTTGAGAAAAACAGTCCAAATTTATGTGAGGTTTCAGGGCTGCTTCTAGGGTTCTTCAGTTTGTGGATAAATCAGTGCTTGTTTAGGGCAGAGACTGATGAATTTTTTCTCTAATTGTCAGAATTTTATCATTAAAGAAGCTCATGAAGTCATTACTACCGAGAGCCATTGGAATACATGGATTAATAGAGTCATGGCTCTTTGTCAGCCTGGCCAAGGTGCTGAAAAGAAACCTGGGGCTGTTTTTATTCTCAATTAATGATGAGTAATAGGCGGCTCTGGCATAATAGAGGGCCTTCCTATGCTTTAAGATTTTCTTGCCAGGTTAAGCACGATTCTTCTAGTTTGGTGGAACGCCAAATCCTTTCAGACTTACGCAATATTTGCTTCAATTTGAGGGTTTCAGAGTTATACCAAGGAGCTGAACTCCTGTTGAATGTTTTATTATCTTCCTTATCTTCCTCCAAGATAGATGAAAAATCCCTCAGGTGCTCAAAATCATCAGAAGTTTGAACATCTGTAGTTTACAGTACAGGTTTTTCTCCCAACTTCTGAGTGGATTCTCCATGATGGATGATGTCCATAGAAATGTGTTCTTTATTTACTCATATTATTATTATTTTTATCTCTAAACTTGTTTAAGGGACAGTAATCTGTACTCTCATTATCCTAACAAAATGGACTGCTGAGTGTTGGGGCCATGTGAGTAGACTTAAGAACTTTAAAAAACAATCTTGGTTTATTTCTGTCTTTGTCTCAGTCTTGCTTGAACTCTTGAGTATTATATGGTGTTGGGTTTTTGTGACAAATGTTTATTTGGTTTATTACATGTTCTATGGCTGTTTCTTGAGTTTTCACTCCCCCCATATCTTTTTAGTTTTGGAGGATATGATGAAGTAAATTGAATCATCCTGCTGGATTGGTCTACTAACTGTCAGAGACTGTTGTAAATAATGTGAACCAACTATGCTCTAACTACTCTTCTTATGAGCTATTCTTTTTTGTTTCTGGGCAACAAATCCTGTTTGAGCCCTTGATCATCATGTGGTGTGGAGTATCTGTGGCTGATGAACATTTATTTGGTGTATTTCATGTTCTATGGCTGCCAATTCAATTCAATTCAATTCAATGCACAAATGCACAGTTTTGCCTCCCTGACAAGGGGAGTGGGCAACAAAATGCCTGAATTGTTCTCAACCTGAGTGAACTCCTTATGTTCGTGGGAACAAAGTTTGGTCTGAGAGTAGCACCACTGTAGTCACCACTTGTATGGTCTGCACCACCTGTGCAGACAGTCCAACCTACATCAGCCTGTCCCTCTCAGGAGCCAAGCATAGAGAGGCTGGCCAAACATGGGCAGCACACCTATTGAGCCTATTTCCTGTGAAAGAACCCCCCAAACTTGAGGAATGGACCAGGGCTGGGCCACCATCATCTGGAGCATCTCTGCACACCATGGTGCCCAATGGCGGTCTGGGACCCAAAACCAGTGTTACAGCAGTGTTACAATGCTAGCTGTGACTAGCGTTGTATTAGCCACAGCGATACCCAACATGCTCAGGTTGTTAGCTGCAGTGGCCAGCTGTGCACCTAGTCGGATATATTTCCTTGAAATATTCCAGCGTTTCCCTATCCTGTATGAGTGGAGGCTGCAGACTCCTGCTTGCTGACCAGCCAGCTTAGAAAAGAGGGCTGCAAGGGCCTCTTCCAAGGGGGCACACTGGAACAGCCTGCCTGTCCTGGGACTGAAGGAAATCAGTCCCAGGACTACTGCCTGCGTTTTCAGTGGCTCCTTCCAGGATGCTTTGAAACAACACCAAATGTCCAGGGGGGAGGCAAAACAAAGAACGCAAGGATCTATCTCAAGCTCTGGGTAACTCTCAACACAGCAGAGTAAAATGTCACACAGCCAAAAATGGTCCCACTGTTGCCAGCATTGAACCAGAGGAAATCCTTGGCAGTGAACACAGGGTGGTGGCTGCATCCTGCCACTCTGTGTGGTCCTGTCCACACTCAAAGCAGAAATGCGTTGGTGGTGGCAATGAGGTCGGGGCACAATGGGCAGGAATGAGCTTGCTAGAGTGGCGATTCCATCCATGGAGAAAGTAAGATCAGTGAGCAGATGGTTAAATGTTAAAAAACATGTTTTTGGTGTGTTTTTAAACCAAGACCATGATCTTTCCCTAACCTGTATCAAGTGCTGACAATGCCTACAGCCAAAAAAAATAAATAAAGAAAAAACAAGAAATATGTCATTGAACATTATAGTAATACATCAAGTTTTAAAATATTAACAATTTGCCAGATACATTATGTAACAGCCTTAACTCTTTCTGTTGTAACTTAGTAGTATATAAATGCAGAAGATAAGTTTCAAAGAAATTTCTCAGGTACTTCCGCACTTGCTGACTTGTTTAATTTGTCCTTATCCACCAATTATCTATTTGGAAATGTGTTAAAGTAGCTCCACCTATTAAAGGTGGTAACCTACTAGATTTTAATAATTATAGATCCATTGCTATTATTCGTAATACTGCTAAAATAATTAAGATACTAATGTTCAATTATTATCAATTATTACAGTAAATTAATGACTTTAATAATTTATCACCATCTCAGTCTGGCTTTCATTCAAATTTTTCAGCTACTACTGCACTCATAAAATTTACCAATGATATATTCTCATGATAAGAAAAAGGTCAATTTACAGGTACAATTCACATTAATTTAACCAAGGCTTTTGACCATTACTTACTACTTTATAAACTAAATGCTACTGGTGTTTTGCAACAAACTTTATTTTTGCATATCTCATATCTTCATAATGGCCATCATTGTGTCTCTGAGAAAGGGGTACCACAATGATTTATTTTAGGGCCATTACCTTATTCTATTTTTATTAATGACCTTCCATTTGTTATAATTGTTTTCTTCATATGCAGATGACACTATTAAATATACATTTAACTATGATGTATCTTAAAATTAAAAGCACTCTGCAATCCTAATTTTCTCATGTTCAAAAACTGTTCTAAACAATAATCTCATATTAAATAAACAGAAGTCTTGTAGCATGCTATTTGTCTTTTTAAAAAAGCTGATACATACTTGAGACTTTGGATTGATTCTGAATTTTCCTTACAACGTCATCGATTATATTATAATAAAACTAGAAGAATGCACTCAGTAGACTGCAGATCTCTGCCAGCTGTGTCAGGGGGAGTGTGGGTGGGGAACAGGAAGTGCAGGGCAGGCTGTGCGGCCAGTGTGTATGCATGAGAGTAGTGGAATGAAGGGGACAATATGCAGGTTACAGTCTGTATGGAGACAAACCTTGGACACAATGTCCATACTGTATAAATTTAATAAGGAAACAATAAACAGGACACTAAGCTCAAACTTCACAATTTAAACAATGTTATTTATTTGTAACATTTTATTGAAAGATAAAAACAGGGATTTATTAATCTCATATTGTGCCTAACTTTAGTGGACCATAACATATCAGGTATGGAATTAATCTGCAAACTTTTCTATGGATGTCAGTTTTTGAAGCACGACAAAGGCCAAAATGTGGCCTCCAACAGATTCGTTAAGCCTTGAATTTACCTTAGTCGATTGCAGGAAATGCCTTTTGCTATGTCATGACATGTAAAATGGCGATGACTGGGAATTTATGATTGGCTCATAAAGAATGGTAAAAATAAAATAGTTTTTCAAAAATTGTGAATCACTGTAATCATGAGATGTCCTTGAGCATACATCATAAATGTACACAAAAAATATTAGGCGGATGAGTCCAATAGTATGTGAGATTAGCCACGGACAGATACATACATGGAAATGGGCATACACAAACATAACCAAACATATGATGCCTTGTATGTCAGAGTCTGCTCTCCCCCTCACTTGTTGCTGTGGGAATTCAGTCTCACTCTCTGCTCTGCCACACCCCTCATTAGTTCAACCACTTTAACCTGGCGCTCCCACCTGCTAATCATCTCCAATCAAGCCAATATATAAGCCGCCTCGGTCCACTCCCTCTTTGTCAGATTGCCTTTGCTACTATACTAAGTTGTATTGCCTTCAGTACTGGACTGCCTTCCTGGTTCCTGATTGACTCGTCTCTGACCATTGTGCCTCGTCTCCCACCGGGTAAACCCACCAGCCTTCTGACTCTGAGTTCTGCCTGTGGTTGAGAGACGTACCGATTCCTGCTGTGCCATCTCCTCTGGTTACATATGCTCTGCTGCCTGTTTACTCACTGCTGAAACAGCCCAGTCCACAACGCCCTGTCTATGGCCTTCCGGCTGTGAGTAATTTACTGTGCTTCTGCACACTTAATTACTGTGAATATTTTTACAGTATAATGCTATGTATTGGGCCCAAAAACACTAATACTATAGAAAATTACAGTAACCTGTTACTGTAAAATAATCTCAGTAATGTAGCAGCATAGAGGGCGCTGTTTATAATAGACTCCACCTGGTGGCAGTCATTGGTTCAGCTTCAAAGGTAGCAGTCTTCTCCTGCCTCTTCCTCTTGCACTTCCTCATTACTTCACTTCCGGTCTGGGAGTTTTTGGTCCAAGAAGCATCCATGGTCTTGCAGCACTGAGTGTGCCTCGCTCCATGGTTTTGCTTGGTTTGCAGTTATTTCGGGCAAATGCTGGTAGCTGTGTGGGTTTCTCTCACTCTCCTGTGCCTGTATTGGACGCTCTAAAGGTAGGTTACTTCTCTCCTCCACTCGCTTAAATTTAGCATAGCAATGCTAACTTTGCTTAATGTTAGGGAACCCTATTAGCCTTTTCTCCATTTTGCATTTCTTTGTTGTGGTAACTGTTTTTATATCCCCTTTCCGTGACTGTTGGTGACCTGGGTGGTGGTCAGCCTCCCTTTTGTGTGTATGTGGCTTCCCTGGGATTGTGGATGGTTTTCAAAGTATGTGTGACTGTCATGTCTGTCTGGGTGTTATAATTCAATTCAATTTTATTTATATAGCGCCAAATCACAACACAAAGTCAGCTCAAGGCACTTTTACATGGAGCAGGTCTAGACCACGCTCTTTCATTTACAGAAAGAGAAACCCAACAGTTCCCCCCCATGAGCAAGCACTTGGCAACAGCGGGAAGGAAAAACTCCCCTTTAACGGGAAGAAACCTAAGGCAGAACCTGGCTCTGGGTGGGTTTAACCACAAGCACCTCTGCACTCATCTGCTTAGATCTGTTGGTATGTACCAACTCAAACGATATTGTCTCTAAGTTTTAGTTTTCACAGAGAAAACAGTACTTTCAGGTATCAGGAGAACCTGAGATCCTGTGTCATCTATCTATCATACTTTGGAATTATTTTTCTTGAATTTACGGTACATCTCTGTAACCCACACTATTTTCCTGGCTATCAGTAGACAGCACAATTTACCAATGTTCCCTAAACTCATGTGCAACTGCTGCAGGTACAGGTCGTCTTCTCATCCTTCTCCGGTGCCCCATCAGCTACCATCACAGATCTATAACAGCAGTTGGCAACCACCATTTTTAGGTGCATTACCGCCAACTTCTGCTCTGGAGTGAGGACCAGAGATCCTAGAAATCAGAAATCCTACACATTAATACTGTCTGTCTAATAAACTCAAAGAAAACTCTATTTCCCCAGTTCATTAAAGTTTTAATGCTGAACTGACAGCTTTTGTTGTATATTTTTGTTTTTGTCAATTGAGGATGAATACTGCTGTCGGGAGAAGAGGTATTTACTCTAGAGAGGAGCTTCTGTTGTTTGAAGTGAGCAGGTCTGGAGGATACCATCCAATTCCAGCTGAGATGAATAGGCGTTTTCGTAGGTGCCGTGCTGGTGCAAAGGTAAAGGCCAGGAAATGGAGATATAAGCCCTTTCTGCCGTTGGTCATTATGGGAAATGTCAACTCCCTGCCCAACAAAAGTAATGAGCTGGAGATATTGGTGAAGACTCAGAAAACATACCGTGAGTGCAGCCTCATGTGTTTCACTGAAACCTCAACAGATTTGACATTGTGGTCACACCCACTTCCTCTGCTGCTCCTTCTCCTCTTCATAGATGTATCTCCACTGTGGCTTCTTCTTCTTCACATGAGTGTTTCTCCAACACAGCTCCTCCTCATCCTCCTCCACCTACATGTGTCCATCTCCACTGCTGCAGCTACTCCCGTTGTCACACCTGTGTCTCTACACTTGTCTGTCACTGAAATGGGAGTGAAGTTGGAGCTTGGGAGACTTTGCTCTGGGAAGGTAGCTGGCCCAGATGGTGTGTGTCCAAGGCTGCTCAGAGACTGTGCTGCGCAACTTTGTCAACCTCTACAGAAGATCTTCAACCTGAGTCTGCAGTTGGGGAGAGTACTGGCTACATGGAAAACATCTTGCATTGTACCAGTACCAAAAATAAAATTTCCATCTGAACTCAATGACTACAGACCAGTGGCCCTGACTTCATATATCGTGAAAACCTTGGAGCGTCTTCTTTGTTTTCTGAAGCTAGAGGTCAATGACAATGATCAGATTACCTGATCCCCTGCAGTTTGCATATAGAGAACACATGGGACTTTATGATGCTGTTCTCTATACGCTTCACCGCGCTCTCTCTTATCTGGAGGCACTTATTTAAGAATCATGTTCTTTGATTTTTCAAGTGCATTCAACTCCATCCAACCCATCATACTCAAAGACAAGCTCAGAGACATGGGAGTGGATTCTTCCCTTGTTTCCTGGATCACAGATTACCTGACAGAAAGGCCACAGTTTGTCTGGTTGGGGAACTGTGTTTCGGGGAAAGTAATGAGCTCCACAGGGGACTGTACTGGCTCCATATCCTGTTCACACTGTATACCTCCGATTTCAAATACAACTCTGAGTCCTGCCACATCCAGAAATACTCGGATGACACTGTTATTGTGGTGTTCATCAGGAATGGCAAGGAATCAGAATACAGAGATCTAATAACAGCCTTTAGTGAATGAAGTCAACAAAATCACCTTCAATTGAACACCTCAAAAATGAAGCAAATGATAATGGATTTCCACAGGTCTAAGCCCCCTCTGGAGCCAGTGACAATCTGTGTGGTGGACATTGAAGTGGTGCACACCTACAAATATTTAGGGGTCCTTGTGGATGACAAGCTGGACTGGTCCCCTCACACCGGTGCTCTCTACATGAAAGGACAAAACCGACTGTTCTTCCTACAGTCACTGAGGTCCTTTTGTGTGTGTGTGTGTGTGTTTGTGTGTGTTTTGCTGCAGTGTGCTGGGGAGGCAGTCTTACTGACAAAATCACCAAGCGATTAGACAAGCTGGTCAAAAAAGCGGGATCAGTGCTGGGCAGGAGACTGGACCCTCTAAGATCGGTGGTGGAGAGAGGCACAGTGAAGAAACTGAATGTTATAATGAAAAATAGCAGACACCCTCTCCACAGCCTCCTAGAACAACAGAGGAGTACTTGCAGCAGTTGGCTCCTCTCTCTGTCCTGCAGGACAGAGTGATTTAGGAGATCCTTCATCCCCACAGCAATCAGACTCTTCAATTTGAATGGACTTGGATTGTTTTTTTGTTTTTTTTATTGAGCTATGGACATTTTGAATTTCCCTTCGGGGATTAATAAAGAATCAATCAATCAATGAAACAATGAAATTCAGATTGTGTGATAACTGTTCTGTACACTTTTGTTCAGACTGTTTTGTGTATGTGTGGGTTTTTTTTTTTGGAGAGGGACAATTCTATCCAAGTGGAGCTGCTTTGTCTGCCATCCACATTGTCACCACTGCTTGTGGATGCCTTCATCATGTCGGGAAGCTCACATGTGGATGTTGCACTGCTCCAAGTGGGCAATATGAACAAAATCAAAGAGAACTGAAGTAAGGAGCATTCTGTCTGTTTGTTTTTTTTACTTTTCCTGACATCTCAGTCTATTTTTTTCCTCTTGGGCTCAAGACAAACTGAAAACTGACTACAATTGATGTCATAAAGAAACTTAAAGTTGACAAACAATTTTGGGGGAACATTTTAAGTGACATCTACATCATGACATCAAGTGGAACCACTGGTTGGCCAAAAAACACTGTGATGGAGTGGTTGGATGCCTTTTAAAGGACTTCAGAGCCTTATTTAAGGTGTAAAGGTAATACAAAACAAATGCTGTGTTTTCCTGTTGGAAACTTTGTAAATGTTACTCCACCCTCATTCCCCCACGTTTAATGTCTTGGTTAATGTATTGTCTCTAAATATAAAAGGTCATTTAACTAAAATGGACATTTAGTAAATTTGGTACAACGCTGGACTAATCTGCTGAAATTTTACAGAAATTGGTGAGAATGTAAATGGTTAAAATGTACTTCTGGCCTTGTTACTGGCCTGCAGGGGTTAAGCTGAAAGTAGTTGGAAACAAAGCTGCTATGATACAAGGAAGGTAGGCAGAAACTACTTGGAAATTAAGCTGCAACAGCTCACTCACTTGAAATTCACCATGAAATTTGAGGTAAATGCGGGGGTAATTTCAACAAAATAAGTTCCTTGTTATTGTCATCTAATTACCATGAAATTGGAGCTAAGTTTTGAGGTAATTTTAAAGAAATTTCAAAGAAGTTTCTTGCTTATTATCACTTAATTACCATGACATTCTAGGTAAATTTCTGGGTAATTTCAGAAGAAATTAGAAGTAGTTACTTACTAATTACCACCTAATTACCATGAAATTGGTGACCCGTAAAATGAATGTTATTTTCTGATTGTTCCAATATAGGTCCTGTCTGTTGTTGGTGACATGTTGCATGATGTTTGAAAGGTAACCACACCAAACAGTCTTTGGTCTCTTATTGTAACCGATGGGCACATATCCTGTAATGTTTGACAGTTTCTATTATTATCTTTTTTTTTAAACTGGGTAATTTATACAGTAAGTAAGAATGGGAGAACAGTGTGAATTTGAATAATCAAACCCACTTCCTGTTGTTACCATGTACTTACAGGATAAGTACTTACAGAGTATGACTGGGGGAATAGTACATACGTTGTGGTTTCTGTGTAATTAAAGAATAAAATCATTTTTCATAATTTCTTGCGTACTTTATTATTGTGTAATTAAGGATAACTATGTATATTGTTACATTACTCTATTGTTATTTTTCTTCATCCTCGGATGACAATACAAGCCTCCCATAGCTTTGCACTTGAACAACTTTACTTGAGCAAATTTATACAATGAAATAGAAGACATGAGCATAATAAATCTCTGGAGTGTGGGTGAGGCTTGCCTGTCAAACACGTGCATAAAAAATGATTCTCATAATTGCCATGAGCAAAAACATTTGATTTCAGTACACTTATACATATATAACATACTCCCTTGTTTCTCTGTTTTGTTTTCTTCCACTGTACTTACCAGTAAAAACTGGTAAGTATTTTATATATGTATGGATTCATACAAGGAAGATACACCGTAAGTTCCAGGAAATTACATGGTCACGGGCTGTATTCTAAAGTGTTGCTGATATTAGATATTGATTGGATGCTGCAGCTGATCAGACTGTAGCAGTATAGAGGGCGCTGTTTATAATTGACTACACCTGGTGGCGGTCATTGGTTCAGCTTTATATAAAGGTGGTAGTCTTCCCCTGCCTCTTCCTCACTTGAGAATGGAGGAGAGTTGGTTTGGATTGGCAGTGGTGTGGCGGTGGATTTTGAAGTGGACTGCAATCAACTGTACCATGAGTGTAGAATGGGTGAAAGTTATTCCAAACCCTATAAGATGCTATAACTGTCAAAGAATAGGGCATGTGGCTCAACAATGCTGTGGTAAACAATGTGGAGGTGAACATGATTATGGAAAATGTACAAAGGAAGCCAAACTGAACTGTTGTAATTGTGGTGAAGAACATAATGCTGCATTTGGGGGTTGTGCAGTCCAGTGTACGATAATGTCCCTTGCATGCTTCGAAAGCAGACAGCACAAGCCTCACAAAAACAGACCAGCTCTCAACAACACTTGAGGAATGCTGGCCCACAAAGTGAGAGCCAGAACCAGACCAAATAAACAACCTTCTGCAAACAAAAAGATCAGATAAGGAGCCCCCATCTCCAGCACGGTCACCAAACCAGACCACTGACCCAAACCATCTTTGATCTTTCAAGCTTCAAGAGCCGTTTGTAGTCAGATTGTGGAGAACAAAGGACCGTAAAAGCCATGGACTTACATATGTAGTTTTAGACCTTGTGTAAGGATAATTATTGTTGTATGTTAGTATGTGTGTGTATGTCATAATATGTGTGTTACAACATAGTTTAACTTTTATTACATTGCCTTTAAGCCAGGACATGTACCATTAACATAATCCCATCATACATGATAACCCTATCATGTTTAGTACCATTCTGCTTGTTTCATTGCCAAAATGCTAAATCTAATATCCAAAGTACAAAATTAGGAATCATGCAATTGTGAAATTGTAAATTCTTTGTCTAATGGAGTATCCTTATTCAGGAACTGTACCCGCCTGTCCTTGGACAGGGGGGAGACTGACTTTGCTCCCCCAGAACTCCGCAACCCCTGGGATTGGCCAGGAGACACCTTCTGGGCAGGCAGACTGAAAGTTTAAAACAGTGTCTTATCTGAGACACAAGAAACAGTGTCTTATCTGAGACACAAGGTCCAAATACAAGGGCTTTGCCCTTGTGTTTCAACCTTGCTGTTTTGCTGCTTTCAGGCAGCTATTTTTAGGCAGCTCTTTTGGGCTTCTTGACCTGGCTTACTGGTTCTTCTTGTTTTCCACCATGCCAGTGGAAAGCTTGCAGTTTGCTGGTCTGAAGATGTGACTCAGATTATCTCTTGAAGTTGAGGGTCAAGCCTAGGAGAGCATGAGAGCATAAACCAGGCGCTCTCTCCCAGTGGGAACTTTTCAAGCACGGACTAGCCGACTCACTCATCAACACCAGATCCAGACTCCAGCTCCTCACCCCAGCACGACGGACTCCATTCTCAACAAGAAGCTACCCCAGGGAACAAGCAAGTATTTGTACAAAACCTCTGTCAACTTGCTTAAATCCTGGTGCTTTCATGACTAGTAATTTCAATTGGCAATTTGGATCTAAGCTGAGGTACCGTTGATTTGACTTGCTGCTTCTCAGGGGCGGCTGTGGCTCAGGAGGTAGAGCAGGTCGTCCTCTAGTTGAAAGATTGCCTGTTCGATTCCCGGCTCTTCCAGGTCTGCATGTCGATATGTCCCTGGGCACTTAGGCTGCATTCACACCAGATCCGGCGGTGTGGCAAATCGCTGCAGGTCAGTGCGGATTTGTGGGCATGTGACTATGTGGGCCATTTGTGCGACGTCATGTTGTAAACTGCTAATAATCTGCTAACCCTCCCAGTCCAGAAGGTATGAAATTCGTTGAAAGTATGAAAGTAGTTTCCCAACCGCCATGAAATGACAAAAGAGAAGAAAAAGAAGACGCACTCATACAGTTGTACAGCTCTGGGAAATTACTCAGAGCAGCGATGAGTCTCTCCTCCTTCATCTTCGAACACCGAAATGCTACAACGCTACATGGAAATAAACAGCGTTCCTCTTCTGGTCTAACCACCAAGCGACGTGATTGGCCACCGCAGCGTGACGTCGGGTTGTGGTTTTTCAAAAGTTGACTCCGGCTCAACTTTTCCAGCCACAGTCTGGTGTGGCGCCGCAGCTGCGAGCTGCACTACCCCCATTCAATGAAGGGGACGACTAGCGTTTTCGCCGCACCGCCGGATTTGGTGTGAATGCAGCTTTAACCCCAAATTGTACCTGATGGCTGTGCATCAGTGTGTGAATGAGTATGAATGATTAGTCTCCTCTGATGGGCTGGTTGGGACCTTGCATGGTAGCCCCTGTACCCATTCAGCGTATGAATGTGTGTGAATGGGTGAATGTGATTTGTAGTGTAAAAGCGCTTTGAGTAGTCTGAAGACTAGAGAAGCGCTATACAAGTACGGTCCATTTACCATTCTCAGGTAACAGTCATCTCATCTGTTTATCTGGTTTCTCCTTCAGCCTACACCATAGATAAATCTGCATCATGCATTTTGAACTTTCACCAGTGATAGCCTTGTGTACCAGTTTCACTTTCCCTTTTGTGTCTTGTTTGTAGAATGTTGTAGTGTTAAGTACTTGTAGTTGTAGTATTAGTATTGAATGTGTGTTTAACTAAAGTGAACTTGTTTGTGTTTTATTGTGCTTGCATCTCAGTCACTTAACCTTAAAAGACCTTTACCCTTGGAAAATCATAATTACGATAAACAATCATAATTCTAATAGACCTCTTTTGTGTGCCCAACAAGGAGGGCTATTTCCCTATTATTGCACATACTCTAATATGAGTTATATCACTGGACAAATAATTTCATGTTGGAGTTGTGCACAATAACAATTCATAATTCCCCATAACATCATAAAGATATTTGAGTGCACAAATTCCTACACCAGATAAAAGCAAAAGAGGTTCAAAAATACAAAGTAATCAATAAAATATCATATACAGAAGCAATGAAGAGAATTAATGATGAAATGCAGGGATCAGAAACTTATAAAGAAGCAAACGGTGGAGGAAGCAGACCAGATGACAGCCCTCTATCCCAGATAACAAGTAGGCCAAGGATGCAGCAAGAAGGCAGAACAACTACAGTCCCATTAATGCAACAGATTCAATGTCCACATAGATGTTAGGTAAAACAAACAAAGTTCATAGCCTTCATATGTAAAATTATTAATGTGGCAACCAGGCAGGAGAGGAAAAGCGACAGGATTAAGACTGTGGCAAATGTGGCAGAGGAATACTTGGATATTATAGAATTGAAGGCAGAAGATATATATGAAATGCTGAAAGTAAACACTGATGGAGGATCTCAGAAAAATGATTAATATTATTTATATGGTGATCCATATATTGCAATGGAATGCGAGACGCCTTATCACTAATGGTCAAGAACTCAAAAAGTATGTTTTTAAAACAGAACCATGCCCAGACATTCTCTGCATACAAAAAACTTGGCTGCGTCCAGATCTTGATTTTGTAATACCAGGATATACCTGGGCTCAATATGACAGAATGGACAATCAAGGAGGTGGATGTATAACATTTATCAAGGACAACATAACATTCCGTAGATTGCCATCACCAACAGAACTGGAATGTGTAATTATTGAAGTCTGTAATGGAGAAGGGAAGCTTAAGATAACAAACTTTTATAATCCTTGCAAAAAGTTGTGTGTAGAAATGTTTAATCCAATTGCTCACGATAACGGAAGAGAAATCTGGTGCTGTGATTTTAATGCACATAATAGCCTTTGGGGTATAAATAATGGTATGTGATTGAAGAACTCATGGAAGAAAGATCATTAGTCTGAATGATAACAGAGGAACAAGAATAGATAAATAGAAATACTCTTTCATGTATGGATTTAACATGTTCTTGTGAATGGAAAGTAAATGACAAGTCTAACATAGGAAGTGATCATTTTCCAATCTTCTGTTCTATAAATATTAAGGTACATAACTGTTGTAAAGATTCACAAATCTTGCTTTATTTCCACTCCTTTTCATCACCTGACTTGCTGCTGTTCCTTTCCTTCTCACTCATTGGCTGGCTGGTGCACACTTAATTACCTCAATGTATTTCACCTGTGCACTCTAGCCTTATTTAAACACACCCCTCACTAGCATTCACTCTTTTCACTTCCACATGGGACGGCAGCACTGATCTAGACCCCCCCCCCCCCCCCCCCCCCCCCCGCTTTCCCCATTTCACCTCCACAATCCACATCATCAAATAAAAAGTTTCATGGTCTCCTTTATATGCATCGTGATCGATGCCCATCATGATAGTCTGAATCCTGGAACCCTCCTACTCCAAACCTCCTCCTTAAATATTAACCAAGAAAGATACATGTTAGAGACATGGTGCTTTGGAAAAGCTGACTGGGGAAAATTCCAAAAAATATTGTTTAAAGGAAGCTAAGTCAATTTCAATGGATGGTAATATAGGTGAATGTGTAACTGAAGTGAATAAGTTCATTTTTAAGGCTGCGACCAAAGAGCAGAATAACTGGAAGAAGGAAAGTTGTGCCATGGGGGAATGAAGAATGCAACAAAGCAATCAGAGAACGTAATAAAGCATTAGGAGTATTGAGGAGCAACATGAAACAAGAGCTGATATTAGACTATCAAAGAAAAAAGCTCAGACTCATAGAGTTATCAAGACTTGTAAAACAATGCGTGGAGGGATTTCTATTCTAATATAGATGGAATAAAAATAGGAGATGTTTGGCAAATATGGAGAAGATGGAGAAGTAATAGGTACCACAGATAAAGAAAAGGCTAATATGTTGGGAAAAAGTTTTTCCAGTACACACAGTGGAAATCACTTAGATCTTCATAAAAAGAGAAAAGAGGAAGTGTTAAATGTTAATCATGATAGAATTAAGAAAAAGGATGATGACAAGTCAACCCTTGATGCTGAGATAACTATGAGTGAATTAAAAATAGCATTACATAGCACACAAAACACAGCTACAGTACAGGATCACCTAAGTTATGTTATGTTTTGTAAACTTCCTGATAAAGCACTAAGTGTCATTCTGAAAATGTTTAATAAGATTTGGAGAGAGGGCTTGCTAACAAGAAGTTGGAAGATTGCAGTCATCTTACCTTTTAGTAAACCTGGTAAAGATCAAAAGGCCCCTGGAAAGTACAGACCAATTGCTTTGACATCACATCTATGTAAATGGATAGAAAAGATATTAGTCCGAAGGCTTAATTATTTCTTAGAAGAGAGAGGATTAATAGCGTCTTATCAGAACAGATTCAGGAAAGGAAGATCTACTATGGATTCTATTGCTAGGGTAAGTAATGAAATAGAAAAAACATTTAAGAATCAATGGTGATAGTATTTTTTGACATAGAAAAAGCATATGACTCTATGTGGAAGGAAGGGCTGTTAATCCAAATGAACATAATGGGCATTGGTGGAAGGTTCTTCAATTAGGTTCTAGACTTTCTGTCAGATCGAAAGTTTAGAGTTAAAGTGGGACCAGCCTTTTCTGATGAATTTGATATAGCTAATGGAATCCCTCAAGGGAGTGTCATTAGTCCAGTGCTATTTAATATTATGATCAATTATATTTTTATGAATTTAGATGGAAGGGTATGTTCTTCAGAAGAATGGTAGAACAGAGGCTTCTATTATATGGGAAACCGATAGAAAAAGTAAAGGAATTCAAGTATTTTGGAATTTGGCTAGATGAAAGGTGTACATGGAAGAGTCATGTTGCAAAACTAGAAACAAAATGTAAAAAAGTAATGAACCCAATTAGAGCTATATCTGGATATAACTGGGGAGCAGATAAACATATGCTACTTGACATATATAAAGCACTAATGAGTTCAGCAATTGACTATGGGTGTTTTGTTTGTGGGGCAGCAGCTAAATAACACCTAGATAAAATTGACTGTGTACAAAACAAAGCTTTGAGACTTTGCATTGGGGCAATGAGAACAACTCTAAGGAATGATGTGCTTGTTGAATCAGGAAAAATGCTTCTTGAACTCAGAAGGGATAAATTGCGACTTCCGGCTAAACCCAAGCCAAGATGGCAGCTTAGGCAATTAGCTCCCGATCAAAACTCGATAGAAAACCCCAAATTCGAAGACCTTTCAGAAAATAACATATCTGAACCAGAGATGGAAAGGGGAGGAAGATCAAGAAGACAGAAAGGGCAAAAAAAAACGGTAAAATAACCTGACTTAACAAACGAAGACGGAGGCGACATGACGGATGACAGTCAAGGGGAGGAAGAGCATATGGAGACAGAGGCGACGGCTATGATAAGAGCAGGACTAAAAGACATCATAAAAGAAATCCAAGATTTTGAAACTGAACTGAAAGCGGAATTTGCCATATTCAAACAAGGAATCAAGAAGGAAATGAAAGAGGAACTCGAGGACTTCAAGAGAGATATTAACCAGCGGCTTGGAGAAGCAACTACTGAGCTAACAACACAATCAACCAGGATCACGGAAACTGAACAGAGAATCACAGAACTCGAGACCTGGAATGTGGAGGCTAACAAGGCCCTGCTGCAGTCTCTGAAACAACAAAAAATACTGCAGGATATGTTGGCAGACCAAGAAGGAAGAAACCGACGGAATAATATCCGCATTTTTTGTCTTAAAGAGGGAGCAGAGGGCAGCTATGTGGCGCAATTCATTGAACAACTCCTGAAAAAAGAGCTGCCTCTGCCGACAACCATGGATCTACAAATACAGCGGGCACACAGGGCCTTAATGCCAAGGCCAGTTGCTGATAAACCGCCAAGATCTATTGTGGTGAACTTCCTACAATACACAGTGAAGGAGACGGTGCTGAAGGAAGCCTGGAGGAAAAAAGTTCACCATGACCACGACAACTCTTTTTTGATCACGACTATGCCACAGCTGTCATCTGGAAAAGAAAGGAATATAACGGTATTAAAAAAGCCCTAAAGGAAAAAGGAATATGCTTCCAGACGCCTCTGACCAGAATCAGGATCCACTGGGAAGCTGGCCCGCGGACATACGAGAGCGCACGGGAGGCCGCGAAGGAGCTGATCAGGAGGGGTATCCATGTAGAGGTATTGCCAGATGATGCAGCAGGAACCGGGATGGAGGAGCAACTTCAGCGGGCACTGCCATGGCAACAAGCTGGGAATTCACAGGACACTGCTCTGCGGGCCAAGGAGAAACTTCAGGAATTTCAAAGAAAATAACTTTGAGGATTTTGTGAGTATATTCAAACAGACTAAATAAGGATGTGGATGAGAAGATTAACAGTGACTGCTGTTGTATTACTATTTTGATTGGTCTTTTTTTGTTTATCATGAATCGGAGACTATGACATTTTTCTAGGAGGTAATAATGCAGAGACATTATTGGACTTTAGGACCAAGCCTACCTAGAGACCTTTGGAGGTCACATTAGTTCTATGTTCCTTTATTGTTGTTCCCAGACACCATGGTTACGTTAAGGATCCAAAGCCAATTCAAGACTTTATGAAACTATTATGAGTATTATTTCACTGGTGTCATTGAATGTTAATGGGCTGAACAACCCAATTAAGAGAAGTAAGGTAATCTTGAAAATGAGGAAAATTAAAGCTCAAGTCATCTTTATGCAGGAAACACATTTCTCTCGGGAAGAACATGAAAAGCTAAAGAAATTTGGTTATAGAAACTCTGTCTATAGCACATGCAGGCAGAGCCGGAAAAGAGGGGTTGCTATAATGATACAAAATGCAGTCAATTTCGAATGCTTGAAAGAAATTAAGGATGATGAAGGACGTTATATAATTGTTAAAGAAAAATTAGACAACAAGATGGTTACCTTGATTAACGTCTATGCCCCACCAGAAAGTGACAAGCACTTCTTTAAGGCTCTATTTGCAATTATAGCATCAGAATCAGAAGGGACTTTGGTATGTGCAGGAGATTTTAATGTAATTCTTGACCATAGGATAGACACAACAAGCACAAAAAGAAGTAGGACCCACTTAACTAAATTCATGAATATATTATTGAACGAGCAGGGCTTGACAGATGTATGGAGAGAACTCCACCTGACAGAAAAAGATTATACACATTACTCCAACACACATCACATTCACTCTAGAATAGACTATGTATTTATGAACACAGGGGGTATACATAAGGTAAGGGAATGTAAAATCGGTGTGGCTGATATCTCTGATCACAATGCAGTTCATTTAGTTATATAAATAAATTTACCTTAGAACACGACCTGTAAACTGAACAAAAGTATATTGAATAATAAAGTAATAATCGAGCAAATCAGAGGATATAAAAAGATTTATCCAAGAAAACGACACGGTTGAAATTAACCCAGCTATCCTGTGGGATTCTTTAAAGGTCGTAATTAGAGGAAAATTGATCACTATAACAACATATCAAAAGAAACTAAAACAAGCAGCTTACTTGAATCTGACCGAAAAATTAAAAAACCTGGAAATAAGTTATCAAAGCACCCAAAACACTGGACTTTCACAGGAAATAAAGACCACCAAAACGGAGATAGACGAAATTCTTAGAGGAGAGATAGAGAAAAAACTTAGATATGTGAGGCAGGAATACTATGAAACTGGCCCTAAAGCTACCAGACTACTGGCAAGGCGAATTAAGAAGCAACAGACACTGAATACAATACACAAAATCAGAGACCAGTCAGGAGAGTTAAAATATAAAACTAAAGAAATAGAGAACATATTTAAAGAATATTACAAAAATCTGTACACTCAAACAAGTTCATCGAAAAAAAGACGATTTCTCAACATACTTGATTTACCAACCATTGGGCAACAACAAAATGACAATCTTAATGCTCCTATAACATGTGAAGAAATAACCAAAGCCATATCCAAACTTAAAGCTAATAAAAATCCTGGAGGTGATGGTTTCCCATCAGAGTGGTACAGAGCCTTTAAAGAGGAATTGGTACCTCTGCTTGAATCCTCCTTCAATTGCACTCTCAAGGAAGGCCATTTGCCGCCATCTTGGAATGATGCAATAATTTCAATAATCCCCAAAGAAGGAAAAGATACCGAATACGGCAATAACTTTAGACCAATATCAGTTCTTAATGTGGATTACAAAATATATACACCTATTATTGCACGAAGATATGAGAACTTTTTGAGTGACTTGATTGATGAGGATAAAACTGGTTTCATTACAGCCCGCCAAACACAAGACAGTATTAGAAGGACCATTCATATAATTAACACAATACAAACAAATAAAAACAGTGCTGTTTTGCTAAGCCTTGATGCTGAAAAGGCTTTTGATAGCGTAAATTGGAACTTCCTATATTCAGTATTAGAACATTTTGGATTTAGTAAAGACTCAGTAAATTGTATTAAAACTATCTATCAAAGCCCCACAGCCAGAATAAAGGTCAAGGGAAGCCTGACAGAGAGGATAACTTTAGGAAGAGGTACACGGCAGGGATGCTGTTTATCTCCACTCCTCTTTGCTTTATATATTGAGCCATTAGCACAAGCAATCAGAAAGAGTCAGGAAATTAGAGGTATTATGATCAATGGACAAGAACACATAATAAGCTTATTCGTATACCTGGATACCCCCAACTCAAATTTTACACAGCTGATGCAACTTATAGATACATTCAGTGACCATTCAGGGTATAGAATAAATGTAAATAAAACACAAATTCTGACCTTTAATTATAGCCCATCCCCAAAAATCAAGGAAGCCTACAAATTAAAATGGCACACTAAAACTATCAAATATCTTGGCGTGACACTAACAAAACAGCTCACCTCTCTTTATAAAGCAGACTGTGATCAGATCCATTCCCAGATTAGTCAACCCTATCATTAGATTTCAACTCAAGAATAGACATAATTAGAATGAACACCCTCCCTAGACTATTATATTTTTTTCAATCTCTACCTATTAATGTTCCTCAAGAAAAGTTTAAATTATGGGACAAAATGATTTCCAGGTTTGTGTGGAATGGTAAAAGACCACACGTAAGATACTGTACACTTCAATTAGGTAAGGATAAGGGCGGCATGGCACTCCCTAACTTGAAAGACTGTTATCGCTCAGCACAACTTAGACCTATAGTCAAATGGTGTGACAAAGAATATTGTGCGAAGTGGAAAGACATTGACCAGCAATTTTCTGCTGCTAAACTCGGATAAAACTGAAGTTATTGTGCGTGGCCCTAAACACCTTAGAAACACATTATCTAATGATTTAACTAATCTAGATGGCATTACCCTGGCCTCCAGCACTACCGTAAGGAATCTGGGAGTTATCTTCGATCAGGATATGTCCTTTAATTCCAGCATAAAACAAATTTCAAGGGCTGCCTTTTTTCACTTACGTAAATCAGAAATATCCTTTCACAACAAGATGCAGAAAAAATAATCCACACATTTGTTACTTCTACGCTGGATTATTGTAACTCAATATTATCAGGCTGCCCTAATAGGTCCATAAAGACTCTGCAGCTGGTCCAGAATGCAGCGGCTCGTGTACTAACTAAAACTAGAAAAAGAGATCACATTTCGCCCATCTTAGCTTCACTGAATTGGCTTCCTGTAAAATCAAGAATAGAATTCAAAATCCTTCTTACGTACAAAGCTCTTAACAGTCAGGCACCATCTTATGTAAAAGAACTCTTGGTACCGTATAATCCCACTAGAGCGCTGCGCTCCCAGAATGCAGGTTTACTGGTGGTTCCTACAGTATTTAAAAGTAGAACGGGAGGCAGAGCTTCAGCTATCAGGCTCCTCTCTTGTGGAACCATCTCCCAGTTTCGGTCTGAAGGGCAGAAACCCTGTCTATGTTTAAGAGTAGGCTTAAAACTTTTTGACAAAGCTTATAGTAAGGTCTGATCTGACTCACCTTGGATCAGTCCTTAGTTATGCTGCTATAGGCCTAGACTGGACTTCCATTGATGCACTGAGCTCCTCTCTCCTCTCCTCCATCTCTATTTGTATTTTTATTACTATTTATGCATGTTACTAACTTTACTTCTTCCCCAGAGTTCTTTGTGCTTTCTGATCCACAGGAAGCTCCATAAACCATAGATCATGCTGATGTGCTGACGTCCTTCTTCTGCCCTCGGCCAGCTGTTCCTGATATTGCTGCTGCTTGTTGCTTACTATTGTTGTTGTTGTTGCTGTTTTCTTTTCATTGTGTACAACCCCCAACCCATCTCCCTCTTTCTCTCTCAACCCAACCGGTCAAGGCAGATGGCCGCCCACCCAGAGCCAGGGTCTGCCAGGAAGGGTTTCTTCCTGTTAAAGGGGAGTTTTTCCTTCCCGCTGTCGCCAAGTGCTTGCTCATGGGGGGAACTGTTGGGTTTCACTTTCTGTAAATTAAAGAGCGTGGTCTAGACCTGCTCCATGTAAAAGTGCCCTGAGATGACTTTCTGTTGTGATTTGGCGCTATATAAATAAAATTGAATTGAACTGAATTGAATTGAGAGGACGGTGGCAGGCATCCCAACCCAGTCCCTGATTGGTAATTCTAGTTTGATGAAATCACTACAAGACTCGATTGATCCTATAATTTTACACATGTTGAATGTCTGGTTTGATTTAGTCAAGCAGTACAAACTCGAAAGTGATGTCAAAATATTAAGTTGGTTTGCATATGATGAAAGGTTTAAGCCAGGCTTGAATGATCACAGCTTCGGGGACTGGGCTGGGAAAGGCCTCACAGCCATGTGTACATTAACAAAGAAGGGACATGTAATGAGCTTTCAGGAGTTAAAAACAACTCACGGACTGGATAATGGGGAACATTTTAGGTATCTGCAGTTAAGGGATTATTTTATAAAGGAAATACAAACTGTAAAATCTCTGCATGGTGTACTTGAAGTATTGACGAGATCATACAGTGGAACCAAAATCAAGGAAATCTCAACACTGTACCGAAACCTACGAGACTCAGAAGGTGTCTCTACATTCTACATCAAAGAGAAATGGGAAAGGGAACTGAATATCGACATTACTCTGGAAGAATGGCAAGATATGTGCGAAACACAGCACACAACTACAAACTCAAGAACATGGCGGGAGTTTGGGTGGAAAAACCTGACGCGTTACTTCATTACACCCAAACTGAAAAGTGGGTGTAATGAAGTAACTAAAGGGACTGGTTCTCTGGACACATGTTGGCGGATGTGTGGAGAGAGAGGAGCAAATCACACACACATCTTTTGGAGGTGCCATAAGATTAACTCTTTTTGGGAAGAAGTCCACAGCATAATTAAAAAAAATTTTGGGATATGCAATACCAAGAGAGTGTAAAGTCATGTACCTTGGAAGTTTGAATGATTATGTGCCAGAAAAAAAAAATTTAACTAAAATATTACTGGTTACATGTAAAAAGGCAATAACGAGAAACTGATGCAAGACTGAGGCACCTAGTATAAATCAGTGGTTAGAAATAATGAGGGACGTTTACACCATGGAGAGAATGACTTACCAACTCAGACTGAAGGAGGGTCTCTTTATGAGTAAGTGGGAGAAATGGTTGCTATATGACACAGCAAAAGATGCTTAAAAACCAACCAATTTTGTTTAAATTCTTTACTCTGGATACATGTAACCATGTGTGATATATATTTTGTTTGTTTGCCTGTTTTTTATGTTCTTCTTTTATTTTCTCTTTTATATGCTCAACTCTGGAATTGAGATTCGAGTACCTATGTATACTATTGCACAAAATCTCAATAAAATATGAGTAGTAAAAAAAAAGAAGGGATAAATTGCATTAACTTATTGGATTTGTCTAAGAGGATGTGGAAATGAAAATGATACTTAAAAACATCTTAAACAAATGTTGGGAGTATAAATCAATATCAAATAAAATATCAATATGCAGACAGGACAGCAAAAAGAGTGCTAAATATGGGAAAAACAATAAACATGCCTTTTGGAAAAGGAGAAGGTAAAGCACTAATTAAAAAGAAATTATTGGAACATTGGCAGAAAAAGTGGGATGAAGACAGTAAGGGCAGAATATACTATAAAATACAAAAAACTGTTCAAACACAGAGTACTAAAGGAAGAAATAGAGAGGATGTAGTGCTATCCAGATTAGTATTCAATCACACTGCTTTAAATAAAACACTTTTTCTATTTATAAATATTATCTTTCTAGGAAAAGTAAATTCACAAGCATGTGCACATTGTAATATAATGGAAAATGTCGAGCACATACTCGTAAAATTAGGTTACAACAAAGGGTGAGAGAGAGCAAACGGGGATCTGATTTGGAAAGAATATTAGGAACTAGTGGTGATAAGGTGGGGGAAATTCAGAGAGAGGTAGTAAAATTCTTAGTAAACACAAGATTGTTTATCAGAATTTAGTATGTGATAGAATTTTTTTGTTTGAGTAAGATATTGTAAACAGGATCCCATTCTACATACTCCGGTACGGTAGGTGGAGGTAGTAGGTATCATTTAACATAGCAATGCTAACTTTGCTTAATGTTAGGGAACCCTCCTTAACTGGCCGAATTCACTGGTGGTGAAGACGGATGTCACTCTCCAGTTGTTCATCTCCTTTTGTCTCCTGCTGTGTCAGCTGCTTGCTCTGTCTTCGCTGCTGCTCTGTGTGCGCAGCATGCACCTACTGCAGCTGTGCTGTCGCCACAGCTTTGCTTGGTCCCAGACTGTCTCTCGGCTGGTTGGCTGCCTCTCTCTCCCTCCACTGTGTATGGGACTAGCTCTTTTTAATGATTTATCGTGTGAATGCGTGGCGTTACTCTTTTGTTTAGTTTGAATCATTCTTGTTTAGTTGTGCAATCACACATTGTTCATTGTTCTTCAGTTCTACATTTTTCAATTGTTCGGCTGACATTAATGCAATAGAAATACACTTTCAGCAATCACACACAATTTCTACAGAAATTGGAATTTCTAATATTGGTCTTCTGTTCTTTATTATTATTCCATCTTCCGTACGTTTTTTGCCGTGCTTCTACTGCTGCATACTTTGTGCTATAAAAACATCAATCTGTGCAGCTCATTCAGCAGATGTGTGCTATTATTTTTCTCAAATGTAACATGTTTCAACGCTTTTTTAGCATTAAAGCATTAAAATTTATAATGGCAGTTTATGGGAAAAACGGTCCAACTGAGTTGGAACCTTTGTAACTTTGACACTCAACTGCTCGGGCGTCCCTTATCCTACAGACATCATTCAAACTTTAACATGTTCACAAACCTTTCAATTATTAAAGTTATCAGATTGTTTAGTGATATCTTTTGTAGTTGTTCAGCTATTTAAGCCCAAAGTCAGGGGGTTTTCAGAATTTGTCTGAGTATTCTGTAGTAGTACTCAGGTCAAACTTATAAGTTGTGCCTTTTTGCTTCCTTGTGCATTGTTCTGTTTCTGCTAATCCTTTTTTCTTTGTGCTCCAGGACTGCTTCTCACCTGCCACTCTGTCTGCTCACACCAGCCACACTCTGCAATTACCCTCATCTTTTCCTCACTAACCAGTTGACATTCTTCCCTGCCATTCATCCTCATCTCCTTCTCCTTTTGCAATAAACCATCATCTTTTCAACCAATATTGTTGCTTGTGTCCTGCGTTTGGGTTCCCACCTGTGTTCACAACATTTTGACAAATTTTTTACACTTTTTTTTTTACAATTATAAAAAATTCTCCCATTTTTGTTTTGTTATTTGACTTAAGACATTTGGCAATTTTGTTTGATCAGGTAGTTGCTAAATTCTTGTTGGTCCGGTGCATATGGTACTTGTCATAGAGATGTGAAGGTTTGGGATTTTGTGTGAGCCATGTTTGTTTGTGTGTGTGTGTGACTTTTTTGATATAGTTACTTTTTTGAATTATCTGTCAATTTTTATAGGTTTTTTTGTATTTATTATGCAGGATGAAATAGTGCATCTCAAGGGATGTATCCTCAGCTCAACTTTTAAATAAAATAAATGATCAGTCTTATGTTTTACCTCTGCGATAAACCAGCTTGGCTCAGCCACCAGCGTCAGGGGAGAAACAAACTGTCCTCCTTTGTAATGGAGACGTTCAGGGATCTCCTGTCTGGCATAGACACGCATGTTGGGGACCTGGGACAATGCAGCATACACCTGGCAAAACACACATGCAGTGTTGACAGAATTTTACTACCAAACCATAAACCATAACTTTTTACAAAAACTTGACTTAGGTTGCATAAACATATGTATAGGATCATGTACATGTCAACCCTTTGTCTTGATCGTCCTCCCTAGCAGGTTAAAAGAAAGAGCTGATGACACAGAGTCCCTAAACAATTCCCTTATTTAATCATTGCTCTTATCAATCATCAGTCTAATTAATATTTTGAAATGTGATATCCTGTTGCTGTTGTTAGGTGCTGTCTGTCTGAAAGCAGTACTCTCCTGTTTTGGCCCCTTGATTTCATTATTGACAACTGACTGAATGCAGTTTACCGTCTCAGGTAACATAAGAAAAGAGAAAGTGGCCAATGAGAAATATAACCTAGGTAGGATAGGGCTGAGTGTTGGAACACTGACAAAACAGCCTAGTAGTGGACTAATGAGAAATAGACCTATGCAGGATTGGTAGGAAGAAATAAGGATATGATTCGCTCTCTCAGGGATGACTTGCAAAACTTATAATTCATTTTTATGCGGATATGATTTGCTCTCCTCTCAGAGTAGAATGTTGACTGAAAGGATTAGAAAGTGAATTATGGACAAAAGTAAGTATAAAAGTTTTTGGAAAGGATTAACATGAAGTTATTTTAGCAGAGAGTTGGAGAAAGTTGACCAGTCTGGTAGGATAGTTTGGTAAGATTTGTTACCAAAAAAAAGGAAAATGTATTACACAAAAGTTGTCAAATACATTATGGAAGGAGCACCATTTACAACAAATTGTGGTAAAGAAACTAGAAAGAAATAAGTTACAAATGTAAAATTCTACACAATTTCACAAATATGAAAGAAGAGAAAAACACAATGTAGAGTCAAACTAGCACAACAACTAGAACAAAATAACACTTTGCAGAAAAATTGCATTAGTTTTCCAGAAGCGCCCAAAAAACATGAATTTGAATGAAAAGATGAAAAGATTTTATCCCATATTATTGGGTTTTTGTTGATGCCTGAAAAAACACAAATTGTTCATGGATCAAATTGTAATGGTTTTCTATGTATCTCACTTCACAGGTGGAAAAGAAAAAGAGCAGAAAATCCCTGTGGGACTTTATACCTTGGACAAAGCCACCCTCCTGGAAAAGAGGCATTGAGAATTCCTTCCTTTGGGATGAGAAATCTCTCATTTGCAGCAACCCAATCCAAATCAACCCTGTCTATGGCACCTCCAGCAGAAAAGACCTATATCTGAAAATACTTTTACTGAATGCATGTCAAATTTCACAACTTCCCACTCCTTTTTCTGTCAGACACCACACCTGTGAATCTATCTGTTATGTAAACTAAACTTTACAATTGCCCAGTGGTTGGGACACACATTATCTATCTGGGTCTACAATGGTCATTATTTCCTCCAGAGTAAACGCCATATTAGAAGTGCCCAAACCCACAATATGACACATTCAGCCAACCATTCAATTTCATCCAAAGGACAAACCATGGGAGGGATCTCCTCCCCTGAAGGACAGCACAGACACCACAGGCCCAGAAGAAGAAGCATGATATTCTCTAGAACATCCAGAACCGTCAGAGGAGCAGAGTAGAAAACATCATCAGAGTAGAAGACATCACAAATGGGACCTTTCGGTATACCTAAAGAGAGAGGCAACTGATGCATACCACAGCCTTCAACAAATACATATCTTCAATTGGCAAAAATGGTATCTGATGATACCTAAGAACTGTTATGTGTGTGGATTCATCCCACACAGCACAACAGAAGGATTCCCATTGATGGCCTTACCCATTACTCCCTGTGACACTTGTCACATACTACATTTTAACTCCACCTATGAACACTATACCTGTCCCAATCCATCACAAACTATTGTACTGCCATCAACATTAGGCCAACTGCTATTCCTGCAACACTCCTAACCCTCTTAACCTCACAATGGTTCCAAAAACATTAAGGCAATGTGTTGACAGTAAAGAAAACATTCACCTGGGAACACTCAAATGTGACTCGACTTACACTTCATCAGAAGAACTAATTGCCAAGTCCAAAAGGAATGTGCCTCTAAGACAACAGTCATTACTCGATCCTAATGATGATTTTAATCACCTTGCAACAATGATCATTGTACCATACCATTAATAAAAGGTGTATACTAGATTTGTGGCATGAAGGCTTGTGAATATTTACCAAAGGGATGGCCTTGAAGATGTGGTTTGGGTCATGTGATACCAGCCATGAGAGTCACTACACACACATCATGGACAAGATTTTTTGCACTCTTATTTCCAACACATGAACATTTCTCTGTGTCTGCCTGCAGTTTGTCCTTGTTTCTGCACACCTGATAGTACATATTTCACTCAAACTTTTATCAGGTCATGTGGCTTAAATGTCTTTACTTTCCTAAAAATGCACTTGATGAAAACTAGGAAATTGATTTCTTTTACACACAACACTCCACTTGTTCTTAAGCTGTTTCTATTTTTCTATTTGATCCTTTGTTGTGACACAGTTTGCAAAGTCAATTTATATATAAATGGTGCAAACTCACATCACATTGAACTTTAAACACAATTGACATATCACTGTTAATGATGATGTTTTTCTCCTGGTCATGTGGGTTACCACTCTCTACTTTTCTATAAATGGACTTGATAAAAATTAGGCAATTATTTTCTCTTACACACAAAACTTAACTTGTTCTTTAGCTGTTCCCATTCTTTCTATTTTATCCTTTGATGTGACACATTTTGTAAAGTCATTTTACATATAAACACTGCAAACTCACATCACATTGAACTTTGAACACAACTGATATATCATTGCTGCTGATGATGCATGTACATGTCCATGTGATGAATTACGGATATGGACATTAAGAGGAGCTGCAAAGTCCTGCATAGTGGTTGCATTGCAATGTCAGAGAAAATTACAAAGACACAAGTATTTTAGTACAGCCAAAGTGTTTACTTTATTTCAGCAAGTGCAATATGTATAGAAGTTTTTTATACAGAAAATTGTCAAAATGTGTCCTCAAGGGGCATTGTCCACTACGTCTTGCACATCTACAACAGACAAGAAAATCACAAAATCAGTCTTATAAATTAGTACATTGCAACGACATGCATATGTAGAGGGCAATCTAATGTAATATGTAACAAATGTAACTCACCTGTTGAGGATATCTGCGTGTGCACGGTAGCCTCAGCCTCTGTTGGTTCTTCCACCAGCTCTCCATCAGTGACATCTGCAAAGAGCAATAATATCCATGATGTACACATGATAGTCGTGGTTTTTCCTCACACAAAGTTGTCATACAGTGTTTCTTTATCATATCAACCCTAATTACCATCTGAAGCACTGAATTTGGTGGTAGTATGTCTTTGCTTCTTCATGAGCCGTCGCAAGACTTTCACCTCTTTCTTTGCAGCTTGTTGTCTCCTCTTCTGGCGTACCAGCATTGCCACTGTATGCTCAGCAGTTTTGGTGCACTGCTGGTAGAGCTCATCTCTACCAACGGCACTGTCTAAGAATGAATACTGCAATATAAACAACACACAAATAATGATTATATTACAATTAGAGCAGCAACAAAATACACTGAAAAAAATGATATGCCAACAGCATCATTGCATATAGCAAAAACTACTTACAGACAGTACTTGCAGTGCCAATCTGAGCTCCCAAATCTCAGGATTCTCACATCTTGCAAACTTGTGTGGGGATCTCGTTGCCATTTCTGTGGACAAACACAAGACATTCAGAAGTCATTATATATCATTCAGACAATACACTAACAACATTAAAGTAGTGGGGGTATATATGTCATCAGTGGCTTAAGGCCAACAGCAACATCACACTATCAGAAAATACACAATTACCACATACAGTACTGTGCGAATTGTAGGCTATTTTTATGTTTACATTCCTGTCTATTATGCAATATGATCAGGGACGTGTGTTATGTCTCAAAAGTAATCAATATATTACAATCACTCATACAGTTAGGGTCATAAAGATTTACCTACTAACTAAAAGACTGATGAGTCCTGTAACAGATGGTTTGGTTATAGTGCCTTAATGTCAGCATAATGTAGTCAATATAATTACAACTAATTACAACAACTAAACAACTAAAATAGCCACATTAATAAAGTCACACAAAAGGAGTTTTTCTCCTTGCCAGTATAACTGTTTGCAAGTTATCATGCTGAGCTTTGGTACACTGATGAGAAGTGCTGCTGTTTTGAATTCAAACTGTTCAGTGTAAATACTGATTTCATTTAGGTGTAGCTTTTTGTGAACTTTGTAATAGGTTCATTGATCAAGTAAAAGAATTCTTGCTATATGTTTGCAAGCATTGTCACTTTACTTGAGTGCCTTAAGCTTTTGCAGTATTGTACTGCTTACCAAAAACACATGCACCAGTAAAAGACAACATTTAAGTGTAGATTTAAACAAGCTTAGGGGTACTCACCTTTTCTCTTAGAGGACTTTAAATGCTATAGAAGTGGTCTTCACGAAGGTGCAGCTGCATTGAACAGCTCTCAACAAATACCTATTTTAACTCAGTTCTGTGGGTGTGGCCATCATCTGAAAAAGTGTGCACAATTGTGTTTGACCATTCACACACAAGACATCCCTAAAAGTTTGTTAACAAACATGCTCAACCACACCCTTGACACTCCTAAAGGGGCGGGAATACAAATACTTGATCACCACAGGACAACTTCTGCATCTAATCTGTAATACATTAATTTCACATCAATGTTTAATGTGTTTATACTTTCTTGTCATTTCATGGCGAAAACATGTATCCAACTTTATGTGTGTAAGTTTGGGAATAGATAACATAAAACATAAGCACCATGGGCAATGTATATGCAATGATTAATGAATACATGGCTTGATAGAACACGTGTGTTTTTGCATTGCATTTGGTGGTACAATACAATGTGACACTTATACATTAAGTATTTTTGGAGAGATGTGAGTGTTGTTTTAGGTTGTCATTTGATACAAGGTTGTTATAATTTTTTGCTATAACTTCACAAATGTATTTATTTCTTTTGTTTTTATTCAGCTAGGTTAGCTCCATAGGTGTGGTAATAAGCATTCACAGTGAACGGGTGATGGGCCATTTAGTAGGAATGTTGGAAATAATAATAGCAGAGCATATAGCATATAGTGTTGGCTTTGGAGGCATACTGATATGATGTAGTTGAATGTTTCAATTTGTAACATACACTGCAACATACAAGTGACATATAGGTTTTACAGATACTAGTTGCATAGGTGACATTTACTGTAAAACTGGCACAGGTTTTTATAAGGTTGGTTAAATGAAAGCAGGGTCTGTTTAAGGGATCAAGTTCATCAAACTCTGAGTCTAACCCTGAACTCACTGTGAGTCAAGATGTGAATGAACTCATGAGTTGGTCAGCTTTGTAAAATAATGTAATGAAGGCTATATCAGTCAATAACATATTATGGACTGAAAGTATTTTTACTGAAAGTGATATATACGCTGCTTTTTTGTTATGTACTGTTATAGGCAGAGGGGAGATTTGTTCCAAAACTGTTACCTTTATCAGATCAGGTGTAGCATTTCTTAAAAATGCCTGGTCCAGTATGATTTGCACACATTGAGGCTCTCTGCGTGACTGTTAATTACAACAAATTTTTTGTTTCGATGCCCTGTGCAAAGTCCCACCGGCATGCTCAGGCAGCCAAGCGGAGGATGGCAGAGCGGCAGCCTTGGACTCCTGGGCCGCCTGTGCCCAAATTTGTTGCTCGTAAGTAGTTTTTGAATGTTTCTGTGGTGCAGTTTCAATAATATGTATCGCTTTGTCATGCATAGATTGACATTGGTTACCACCATCATGTGCGGAGATGGCGAACTTCTGAGCTGATCCACCATCCCATCAAGTTTGTCACTCCAGCCCAGCATCAGAGCCAGCAGGTACATGTCTTTCATATTTAAATGATGGTGTGTGCAGTCATGTTTTGTGTGTCTGTTCTAATGCACTGTCTTCTTGCAATTGGTGTTCGTCGTTGGAGACTCTCATTGCGGGCCATCGTGGACGGATTTGTGAGAATGCCACAGGGATCTTTGTCTTTTTCTTTTCTTTCTGTTCCAGGTGGAGTGGCTGCTGACCTGAGGACAAAGGTGATGCATGCTGCCCTGCTGTGGACCCCGGGCGTGGTCTGTGTGTGTGCCCCGAGCAACAACCTCACTCCCAGCAGGACCACTGGTGAGGCAGTGTTGGACTTCAGTGCTCTCCTGACCATGGTCTGCAGCCTCTGGCCCAAGGTGTGTTTTTCTTTTTTTTTATTGTGAAAAATTACTTTCAGTATTTGCTTGGTCATTTAGTGGCACATCTTTTTAAGCACATGCTTGTTTTAAAGAAATAATTGTTATTGACTTTTTTTTTCTGTAGGTGTTTGTGCTGGACCCCCCTCCACACATCAACACCGATCTGGGCCTGCAGGAACTGCTATGTAAGGAGAACCACCGTGTCGCAGCACGCATGGGTATGTTCAAACTTTGGGGAGTAATCAATTACATTTGGAGGAGTAATCAATGTACTGGTAAAAATACTTTAGTGGTTAATACACATTTAAACATTAGAATAACTGATCATGTTTCACTTCTGTGTCAGGTCTCCCGTACTTGTCTGTGGCAGAGAACCTCCCTCTTCATCGGTTATAGCTGTGGTGCCACGACGGTGTAAGTATAGCATAATTGTTGTTGTGACATGTAACATGACATGGATTTATCATATGTCACATATGACTAAAATCTGCTGTTTCACTGTTTCAGGTGCACCTCAGCGACATCGATGGCATGCCGATCCTGGTGGACCTCCTGTGGGATGCTGCTGCCTGTCAGCTGGTGCCTCCTCCTGGGTTTCACCCAGGCTGGTGGTGAAGGGAGAGGCTCCCCTGCTGCGCCGCAGTAAACCCCTGGGATAATCAATTCTCCTTTTTCTCTTTGTATTTTAAAGGCTGGAACACCTCCAGTGCTACAGTCTGTCCTCCCGTCCAACCCTGTGTGGTTCAGCGGTGCCATGATGGATGCCATGGAGGTTTCGTCTTCTTCTGGCTCTGACGGCACTGCTGCTCCAGCACCTGGCCAGGTAACTGTCCCACAAATTATATGTATGTACTGTGTTATATGTATGTGCTAAACATGAAGTCAGTTGTTATAAAGTCTTTGTTTTTCTACCTTTAGGCTTCCCCTGTGAAGCGTCAGCTGAGAAGTGTTGCCACAAGGTGCAGAGGAGGAAAGCGACAGATAAAAAAATTTAATCTAACTGATGAAAGATGTTTTAGATATTTTGTAGGGCTGTAGTCAACCAAAGAAAATCTTAGTCAACTGAAGTCGTCCATAATCTTCAACTAATCGATTAGTCGTGCGGTGGGGGGGGGGGGGGGGGGGTATAGTGCGCATTCTATCTGATAGCCTAAATCAATTATAAATTAGTACTTATTTGCGGTATATGAAGTCATTTTAACCTACTCATTTTATACTGAAATGAAGACAACAGACTCGGAGCCAGCTTGGTCTCTTCCAAAAACTATTATCTACTATCACCTGGTTATCCCAGCACAAGAATTATTGAGGAATATGCTAAATAATCTTAAGATAATCGTTTTCATCGTATTTTATTTTAATAAACTGGACCCTCCATTATTGATACAGCCAGCATTGTTTGATGTCCGAAAATAGAGCTGCACGGGTGTGATCTGATCTCAAAAAGACAAAATAGCCAATTAACTTGAAGTTATTACTCTTAAATACAAGAAGGCAAGTCCATTTTCTTAAAAGAACATTTATTAAACAAACCAACTCAAGGTGAGAACAATTTAGAATAACAGAAACGGGATCAGCCGTTTGGATTTTTAATAAATAATACACTCAAAACTTGTGAAAAGGCATAACATAATTTAGCGGAACACCATAATAAAAAATCAGAAGTTATTACACATTTTTTTAAATCTCCAAAACTAAATAAAGTAAACAAACAAAGCACAGCAGGTTACAAAACAGAAAGCGCACAATAGCGCGTTAGGCTCTACAACGAAATAAAGTGCCCAAATACAACAAATTCTCTCTTTTATCAATTATTAACCTCTTAAACAAAAAATATGAAAAATAAAGAATTACAAAACTAAAATAAAGCACACCAGTAGCAAGGGGCAGCATGGCAGTATAAAGCCAACAAAACTTCAGCTGATGCAAAACAAAAAATAGAGTAGCAATTACAGGGAGAGTTATGTCAGCAGACAAGAGTCACTCACAGTTTTTTGAGTTGTGTGCTAGAAACACTAGCAAGTTCACTAGCAGCTTCTGGATTTATTGATAATAAATCCTGCCTTGGAAAAAATGCGCTCAGAAGGCGTGGAGGTCGCAGGGGTACACAGTGTTCTTTTTGCCACTCGGGCCAGACACGGGTATCTGTCTTCGTTTTCTTTCCACCACTCCAGTGGTCCGGAGTCAACTTTAGTTTTGTCCTGAAGATAGTCTTTCATCTCTTCTGTGCTTCTCCCGCGTGATTCTGTGGAAACCAGGTCGTCCTCATCTCCGCACAGCAGCATGGCTATCTCCTTCTCCTTGTCAGTTTTTTGTTTTTTTCCCACATGATCCTCTTCCTCAGCTGAGTGTTCACCGGTGCCTCTGGTTATGCTGCGCGCACTCAGTCTTTCCGCCAGCTGTGCAACTACAGTATAGGCCGCGTCTCGTTTTTCGTCGTCCATAAAAGATAGCTGCTTGAAACAGGGGTCTATTACCGCAGCAGTAATATATACACTGCTGGTCATCATCAGTCGGTCTTTAAAGTCCCATCTATTGTCAATTTCTTCCACCAGCTTGGTTTTCATTTTTTTGGTAACGGGGCTGTCATCCTCCGTAATGACCAGATGGCGTTTTTTCAAGTCTGCCAGCATCGACAGGGAAGTGTTGTCCTCTTCAGACAGCAGCTCAGTCAGAGTTATCATAGGTTTCAGCACATGTCCTCTGCCACATTCCACTGTGCTGTACTAAGATCCAGCGTACTGCTCTCGCTCCTCTTAGTGAAGTTTGGGTCAGAAAGCACTGCAGTAACGGGCCAGCGTTGCTCTAGATGCATCTTGAATCAGTTCATGTTGCAGGACATTTTGCTGCTCCTGCTTCTCTTTTAGCCCGGATTTTGCTTTGTGTCCCTTTTTGAAATGTCCCACCAGATGTCGCGTAGCAGCCACAGCGCGACAAATTGGCTCCTGTTTGAGCGCTGCGTTAATGCAGAGTTGCAAGGTGTGTCCAGCACACCTGACGTTCTGCACATCTGGCCATTCATCGGACTCCAGGCTCTCTTTGCTCCTCGAATTTCAAAGGCATTAGCAATTTCCCCGAGTCGCGTAGCAATGTTTAAGCCCCTGTGCGCCTCTTGCATTTGTTTTGTCTCCAGAACAAGACTCTGGAGTTTCCAGTCATCATCTATAAAATGGGCAGTCACAGTCATGTAGGACTCCATTCTCACAGATATTGTCTTGCGTGCTAACACTGTGTAGCTAGGTTCCAAAGTTTTCATTAAGTTCTTAAAGCCTCTACCCTCCACGACGCTAACGGGTCTCATGTCCTGAGCAATTAACTCGACTAGTCCCTTCATAATATCATTTTTCCGTTTGCTTGAGAGAGGCCTCATGTCCAGTTTGGTCTGGGTGTAACTGCTGCCACTAGCAGACGCTGAAGACATAGAAGCTGCAGCAGGATGCGCCTGCAGTTATAAAACAATTATTAGACCAAACATTTTGAAATATGATAGTGCTGATATGTTCATACTCAAAGCTCACGGAGAAGACTAACGAAGAAAAGTTAGCCTACCGTCTTTAGGTGATACGCCATGTTGGATGTTGAGCTGTGATACATAAACTTCTGTTTGCAAAGTTTACACTCAACTTTTTTTTGGTCATCTGTTTTAACAAAATGCATCCACACCGACGACTTCTTTGCCATGGTCAAGTGGACTCCGATTAAACGTTCAGTGAAACGCAGTCAGTGTTCAGTACGTTAGGTAGACGTAAGATAAACACTCAGTTCGCAGTCGCCATTAGGTGCGCGAGTTCAATGTTGTGTAAACAATGGGGATGTTTTGAAAACACACCCCCACAGGTAACGTGTTAGACTGTCCCTCCCGCAGCAGGAAATAATGGATTAATCCTGGAAAGCTATTGATGTAGCACTTTTCTCCTTATGAACATAACACGGTGATTAGTCGACCAATGAGAATTTAGTCGGACGAGAGCATATCGACCAAATAATTGACTAGTCGACCTGGAGACTACAGCCCAAATATTTTGGTAACAAATGCAAATTTAATGAGTGCATTGTTTGATTGACCTTTTTGTCCTTTCCTTTTCTTTACAGGTGGTGGCAACATCTTCACCTGCCCGTGTGACTGAGTCTGCCTCCAGGCCCCACCCAGCAGTGCAGCAGGTTTGTCTTTGTTTTAAATATGTGACTTGTTGCTGATGACAGATATCAACTTTTTTTGTTTCTCACTAAAACCTATTTGTAAATTTGTCAGGTGGAGGCGGCAGCCCAGGAGTCTGTGGAGGAGTCTGCAGTTTCCTTGTCTGTTGGTGTGGCACCAGAGGTGGTGGGGGAAGAGGTTGCTGCAGCTTGCCCTGCCGTGCCCATGGAGGAAGGACCACAGAAGCCAAAGAAGATCAACAAAGTTAAGTCTGCTTTTACGCCTTGTTTTGCTGGTGTTGATGTTAAAGTAGCAAAGTTAGATTCCAACAGCAGTGGTGCCTAACAATAGCAGAGGATTTAGGCTTGTAAAGGTTGTTAAGGGGTCTTTTCACCAGGGAGACAAACCATTTATATATGGTGGCTTGCAATGTATGGCAATAGCTTGTCAGCTTGTCCAAACACACGGTGAGCAGTGTGTTCTCATGGGACAAGCATGCTCTGGATTAAGCCTTGGTTGTTGGTGATGAGTTGTACAGCAATTTGCATGACAATGGCACCATTATGCATCAGTCAGGTTTGCTTGTCTGTTCCAGATTTGCCCCAGCAATTAGTGATTGATGGACATATATGTGGGTTTACTGGTGATGTGGTGTTTGGTGAAGAAGGTGTGGCTAAAGGTGAATTTGTTGACTTTGGTTACTGAGCACGGGATAAATGTTGTTTCTGCAACTGTGTCTGACTTTATCCAGTGAGGTAAGCAATGCTTCAGAGGAAGAACCAAACACTACTGATTGCAGAAAGCGCAAGATTTCTTTTCCCATTTGCATGTCAAAAAAATCAAAGAGGTTTGATATTACTGAAGTTAACGCTGATGTAGAGTTTGTTTGTGCTGTGAGGAATGAGGAGCTGGTCCTCTGTCCTCTCAGTGAAGATGTTTATCAAGTTTTGTGTACAAAGTTAAATGTTGACTTTGTGAGGGTCAGTGGTCCAGTGTCCAATGAAGTTGGGTTGCTTGGTGTTCCATGTAGAAATGAGAAGGTTGTTGCTGATCGTAACTGCTTAGAGCTATCTCTCAGGCTCTGACTGGTTCACAGAAGCATCATCGTAAGATTAGACTGGCAGTATGTAAAGAGTTGCAGAGGAATGCAGATAAATATCAAAGTATTTTGAGAAGTGAGTATTCCTCTGTCAGATTACATTCAGTTGTACAGGTCACAGCAGATTGGTAAGGAGTTAGTGTGTGTACTTTTTATGATAGACGTTGGTTGAAGTACAGCAGTGGCAGTGAGATTTTGTCAACTGAGTGCATTTACTTCGAAAACATCATGGACAGGCATTTTGAGAATGTTGTTTGTGTTTGTAAAGCTGGACTGCAGAGTTGTTAGAGTTACTGTAAAGTTAATGAAGTGCCAGGTTACAGCTTTGGGTCTAGAATGACTGATGTTGTAGAATGTGTCAAGGTAGTAAGGTAGTATAGAGACAACTTTGCAGACAGAGAGAATGTTAAGACTAAGAGTAAAGAAAAAAGTATGTTGAAATATAGAAACAACTTTGTACACACAGATAGTGTTAAGACTAAGAGTACAGAAAAGAATATGTTGAAATACCGATACAGCTTCCAGCATAGAGAAACTGTTAAAGTCAAAAGTAAAGAAAATAGTCTGTTGAAATATAGAGACAACCTCCAGCATAAAGAGAAAGTAAGAGAAAGGAATAAGGAAGTGTTCACAAGAAAGTATCATGCCAGTTCTGAGTTTAAGCAGCAGTTATTACCAATGTTGTGTTGAGTAGGCAGTAGATGACAGAAAAGTCAAAAGATTTTGATGTTGTCATGAAGCAGTTTCTGGAGAAGGTCAGATGGACCAGATTTTGTGTGTTGTGTGTATTAGGTTGCCGTTCAGATATCAGGTGCAGAGTTGTGATAGGGAGCTGTATAGTAGAAGTTCAGCCACAGCTGTTATTGCAGAAACATGCATTAGTGAACAGTTTTTGCATAGATGTTCTGCTGAGTATGTTGTGCTCTGTCAGTTAGTTAAATGTAGAGGTCAGCTTTGGATTTGTTACACATGTCACAAAAAGATTAGTAAAGGTTGTTGGGTTAATACCCTGATGCCAGATCCCATTCCACCTGAACTGGGATGTTTGTTCTGTCCTCCTTTAGGTAACAACATTTTCATAAAGGGAATATGCAAGGCAATCAAGTGCTGCTCTAGACTATTCAGGGTGCATGGGCCGGTAATGCGTGTTCCAGCCAATGTAGTGCAGACTACTAATGTGTTGCCACATTCTAGTATGGAGGGGTCTTTGCTGCAGGTGAAATTAAAGCAAATTAATATATAGAGGGCATTGTGAGTATCAGTTTGTGGATTCTTTTGGAAGACAGGCGCTTAAGTATTTAAAGAAGACTAATATTTATTACGAAGATATTGAATTTAATGAAGACTGGGTCAATGAGTTTTGTAGGCAGACAGATGGGGAGAATGAGGGAGAACAATCAGTTAATGAGGATAAAGCTGTTGTGGAATCATGTCATGCTGAACATGTTGTTGGAGAGAGTGAGATTACAGCTTAGTTGGGTAGTGTTTCGGAACAGGCTGTAGTTGATGGTGTGGAGGAAGCATCAGAGATGCAAGATGAACTGTTACATGACAGACAGCAGCACTGTATGTTTCAGGACACTTGTCTTATGCCTGTTGATATTGGTCAGGAAGCATTAGACCAGTATTTTGACGATACTGTAAATATTGCACCTGCAGAGGGGAATAGTCCAGTTAAGGTGTTTTCTGACCACACAAATTAGGCTAAATGTTTCCCTGTTTTGTTTCCTCTCGGTAGTAAGACTTTCCATGATAGTCGGTCATATCCCTTAACATAGTCGCGTTACTTTCATAACAGGATTATGCATGCGGATGGTCGTTTTGCGCACAATGTAGAGTACATTTTTTTCTCTCAGTACATCTCAGAGATAGATCGGGTGTCATCTACTGTATCTGTGGCATTGCGTAAAGGTAAAGGAGGTCAGAGGTCTCAGAGGATTAGTCCGTACATATTGATGAACGAGGACTCTTTGAAGCAGTTGTTGCATGTTGATGAAGGCTTTAGATTTCTTAAGCCAATTAGAGGAACTCCAGTTTTTTGGCAGTCTGTTCAGAAGGACATCTTAGCCTGCGTACGTTAGTTAGGATCCCAACGTGGTTTTGTTCCTTTTCATCTGCGGATCTGCACTTTCAGAATCTCCTGACCAGCATTCTTAAACAAGAAGGAAGAACACAAACTATAGAGGATTTGGAGTGGGCAGACAGGTGTGAGTTGTTGTGTCGTAACCCAATTACAGCTGCTGGGATGTTTGACTACAGGTGGCATTGTTTTTTGAAAAAGGTTCTCACATCTCCTCATCAACCAATTGGCAAAATCATTGATGACTTTTATAGGATAGAATTTCAGCAGTGGGGTTCTCCTCATGTTCACTGTCTGTTTTGGATTGAGGGTGCTCCCCAAATTGATAAGAACACAGATGAGGAGGTGGTCCAGTTTATTGATAAATACATAACATGTGAGTTACCCGTCGATGATGACACATTATTGGATATTGTGTCATCAGTTCAAACACACTCCAAACAACACCCTAAATCATGCAAAAAAGAAAACATGTAGTTTTAATTTCCCAAAACCTGTTTCAGCAAGAGCATTTGTTTGTAAAATGGAAACCAAAGAATACAAATGTGATCAGAAGGCAAAGGAGACTGAGAACAACCCTCATTCAAAAAACAAGCCGGTCTGTAAGTGTTTTGATGATGCTGCTGATTTGATGCCAAAAGAGAGGGCACAGTGTATTTTGGAAAATGTTAAAACAGCTGTTAAGAGAGCCCAGGAAGGTGAAGTCACTTATGCTAGTGTAGAGCATTTGTTTCATTCTGTGGGCATCAATCAGGACATCTTTGAGGAGGCTTATAAGCGCATGGAAAAGAAGACCAAGGTTGTTTATAGGAGAGGGGTAAATGAGGTTTGGGTCAATCAGTATAATAAGCAGTTGTTAAAGTGCTGGAATGCAAATTTGGACTTGAGCTTTCGTAACTGACGCATACACGGTTGTGATTTACATAATCTCTTACATTACTAAAGTAGAGAGACAAATTGGCCTGCTATTGAGTAATGCTCAAAAAGGAGCTTCAAAACAAGGTAATCTCTCTGTTAAAGAAGCCTTAAAGAAACTAGGCAGTGTGTAATTACACAACCGGGATGTTTGTGCCCAGGAGGTGGTGTACAGGCTAACGAACATGCATCTAAAGGAGTGTTCCAGAAGGGTTGTGTTTGTGCCAACAGGGAGCAACATAGTGAGGATGAGTTTACCCCTCAGTGTTACATTCCTTTCAGTGCCTGCTTTCCTCTCCCCTCCCTGTGTTTCTCCTCCCAAGGGGTGGGTCCCAATCATGGGCAGCTGCTGCAGGGCACACACCTGAGGCTCATCTCATAATCACCACTCTGCAATAAAACACCGGCTCTCCATTCACTCATCGCCAGATCTTTGACGTTACCTCCAAGATCTCCTGCCCTGTATGCTTTCTATCCTGGACCTGCTCCTATCTTGGACCTGCTCCTATCTTGGACCCGCTCCTATCTTGGACCCGCTCCTATCTGTTTTGAGCCTTAAGTCTGCGTGCTGGTCCAGCTTTGTCTCCTTGTGTCACAGAAAGATCTGGCCATAAAATGGACCTCGCAGACACAGACATGCAGGGCTCTGTCTCTGCTCATGACTCCCTCCTGCGAAAACATGACCAACAGTTGGGAGCCCTCCTGGACACCTCCTCCGCTCTCGCTGGGCAAGTAAACAATATCTCAGCTCAGCTCTCAGCTATCACAGCTCAACTTTCCCAACTCTCACTCCCTCAACCCCCCTCACTCCCTCAGCCACCTGACAACCTGTCTCCCTCTGTGGAACCCACCAATTCCATTAAAGAGCCCCACACAGTAGACCCCGAGCCTTACACAGGAGATCCACTCAAATGCAAGCCATTTCTTCTTCAGTGCTCTTTGGTGTTAGGACAACGACCCTTAACATACTCATCTGAAGAATCAAGAGTACAATATGTAGTGGGATTACTTCGTGGGAGGGCTTTAGATTGGGCCACAGCCTTATGGGAGGGTTCCCCAGGTTATTTCAGATCTTTTAATCTTTTTGTAGATAAATTTAAGAAAGTGTTTGATCACTCAGTCCAGTCTCGTGAGTCTTCCAGTCAGCTCCTCTCCCTTAAGCAGGGTACACGTAGTGTGGCTGATTATTCTATTGAATTTAGCATCCTCACAGCAGCTTCTGGGTGGAATGATGCTGCACTACGGGCAGTGTTTTTCAGGGGTTTAAGTGAGCAGCTTAAGGATGAGCTAGCTGTTAGGGATGAGTCAGCTTCCCTGGATGCCCTGATTTCCTTAGCTGTAACATTGGACAATCGACTAAGGGAGAGACGCAGGGAGAGAAGCAATCAGTCCTCTACACCTCGCTCTTCAGCTCTCCCTGCGGCTCAACCTCCATTTCTGTCCATTTCTGAGCCTGAACCCATGCAATTGGTCCGAACCCGCCTGACACCCGAGGAGCGACTCAGGCGTATGACAGCTCGCCTGCTGGTGAGGAGCGGCAGGTGAGCCTTACTAACTTCTCCCCAACTGACAATAAACGATTTACAGTTCAGGCCTCCCTGAGCACTCCTACAGGTCCCCTTCAGCTTTCAGCCTTGGTGGACTCTGGGGCCGAGGACAACTTCATGGATCAAGAAATGGCAGAACAGGCTGGCTTCACCACTGAGCCATTGGAGACCCCCATCGCCGTCAGGGCTTTGGATGGGAAGTTACTTGCCCGTGTAACCCACCAAACACCCCCTCTCCACCTGCAAGTCTCAGGAAATCACTGAGTTTTTGACTTTTAAATGTCTTCTCCAGCCACTCCCATTGTTCTCGGCCACCCCTGGCTTGTCCTCCACAACCCGCACATTGATTGGTCAACTGGCAAAATCATCAATTGGAGTGAATACTGTCACAAGGTTTGCTTGAGATCAGCCCCTCCTCCCACAGGGGGCAGTGTCACACCACCTTTGTCTCCACCCATTGACCTCTCTCTGGTTCCATCTACTTACCATGACCTTGCTAATGTTTTCAGTAAAGAGAGTGCCCTCTCCCTGCCACCCCATCATCCCTATGACTGTTCCATTGCTCTTGTTCCTGGAGCTTCATTACCCGTGGGCCGCCTGTACAATCTCTCTCGGCCTGAGAGGGAGGCAATGGAGAAGTATATTGCAGAGTCCCTGGCAGCAGGAATAATTCGACCTTCCTCGTCCCCTGTGGGAGCTGGCTTCTTTTTTGTGGGTAAGAAAGACAAGTCTCTCCGCCCCTGTATTGATTACAGGGGGCTGAATCAGATCACTGTTAAGAATAAGTACCCTCTGCCACTCATATCCTCTGCTTTTTAACCCCTCCATGGTGCCACGGTTTTCACAAAGTTGGATCTAAGGAATGCTTATCACCTGGTACGCATGCAAGAGGGAGATGAATGGAAGGCAGCATTCAACACGCCCCTTGGCCATTTTGAATACTTGGTCATGCCCTTTGGCCTGACTAATGCCCCAGCTGTTTTCCAGGCCCTCATGAATGATCTGCTGAGGGACTTTCTTAACCACTTTGTTTTTGTCTATTTAGATGACATTCTGATCTTCTCACGCACCATGGAGGAGCACGTGGCCCATGTCAGACAAGTTCTGCAGCGACTGATGGAGAACAGGCTGTATGTGAAAGCAGAGAAGTGTGAGTTTCATGCAGCGTCAGTCACTTTCCTTGGGTACATCATCAAGGCTGGACAGGTACTAGCAGACCCGGAGAAAATTAAGGCTGTTGCTGAATGGCCTGCCCCCACATCAGTGAAGCAACTACAGAGGTTCCTCGGGTTCGCCAACTTCTACAGGAGATTCATCAAAGGATACAGCTCTGTAGCAGCTCCCTTAACTCGTCTTACCTCCTCCAAGGTTCCCTTTCACTGGTCGCCTCAGGCTGATGCTGCATTCCAGCACCTCAAAGGACTCTTCACCTCGGCGCCCATCCTCACACAACCTGATCCTCAGCGTCAGTTCATAGTAGAGGTGGATGCTTCAGATGTAGGAGTAGCGGCGGTCCTATCCCAACGTGGTGAGTCTGACAATCTACTGCATCCCTGTGCTTTTTTCTCTCGCAGACTCACCAGTCCTGAACGGGACTACGATGTGGGAAATCGGGAGTTGCTGGCTGTTAAACTGGCTCTGGAAGAGTGGAGACACTGGCTTGAGGGAGCTGAGCATCCTTTCCTGGTATGGACTGACCACAAAACCTTGCTTACATTCAAACTGCTAAATGTCTGAACTCCTGTCAGGCTCGTTAGGCCTTGTTTTTTGACCGTTTTGATTTCACCATTACTTACCACCCTGGACACAAGAACGTCAAACCAGATGCACTCTCCAGACAGTTCTCTGTTTCAGCTTCCCCCTCAAGGAGACAATTCTGCCTCGCTCCCGTGTAGTTGGGATGGTGACATGGGAGATTGAGTCCAGCATCCGCGAGGCACAGTGCAATCAACCAGACCCTAGCAACGGTCCCCCTGGCAAGACTTTTGTCCCAGATGTGGTAAGGTCAGAGGTCCTGCAGTGGGGTCATTGTTCTCGTTTTGCCTGTCATCCAGGGGCTAACAGAACATTGCAGCTTCTCCAGCGTCATTTTTGGTGGCCGTCCATGGACACGGACACACAGGCCTTCGTTGCTGCTTGCCAGGTGTGTGCTCGTGGAAAGGCTTCCCACAAGCGTCCCGCAGGTCTCCTCCATCCTCTGCCGGTCCCCAGTCGCCCTTGGTCCCACATTGCAGTGGATTTTGTCACCGGGCTGCCTCCATCACAAGGTAACACAGTTATCCTTACCATAGTGGATCGTTTTTCTAAATCTGTCCACTTTGTCGCCCTGCCTAAACTTCCCTCTGCTAAGGAGACTGCAGACCTTCTGGTGGTTCATGTTCTTAGACTCCATGGGATTCCAGTGGATATTGTCTCTGACAGGGGTCCCCAGTTCACTTCTCAGGTTTGGAGGGCCTTCTATTCAGCTCTGGGGGCCACAGTCAGCTTGTCCTCAGGATTTCATCCTCAGTCAAACGGTCAAGCAGAACGAGCCAATCAGGACCTTGAAGCGGCCCTGCGCTGTGTGGCTGTCCAGAACCCAGCATCTTGGAGCACCCACCTGGCTTGGATTGAGTATGCCCACAACTCACTCTCCAGCTCTGCTACAAGTATGACTCCATTTGAATGTGCCCTGGGCTACTTGCCACCTCTTTTCCCAGCTCAGGAGGGAGATTTGTGTTCCTTCTGTGCAAAACCACCTTCGTCGTTGCCGCAGGATCTGGAAGACTGCTCGTTCTGCCTTGCTCCGGACGGCAGAAAGGAACCGTCAATTGGCTGACCGGCATCGTGCTCCTGGACCGGTCTATAAGCAAGGTCAGAGAGTCTGGTTGTCTTCCAAACACATACCCCTTAAGACAGAGTCAAGAAAACTGTCTCCTCGCTATCTGGGCCCATTTGAACTGCAGTCCATTGTTAACCCTGTGGTAGTGAAATTGAAGCTCCCCTCTTCTCTCAAGGTTCACCCAGTTTTCCATGTTTCCCAGTTAAAACCTGTTTCTGACAGCCCTCTGTGCCCTCCATCCAGGCCCCCTCCGCCCCCCCGGCTGGTGGACAGTGGCCTGGTGTATTCTGTTCGACGCCTCCTTGATGTGCGCCGCCGGGGGCGGGGTTTCCAGTACCTCGTTGACTGGGAGGGGTATGGTCCGGAAGAGCGTTCCTGGGTGCCCCGCTCCTTCATTGTGGATCCGGTTTTGGTGCAAGAGTTTCATCGGGCTAACCCTGGGAAGCCTGGTGGGTCGCCAGGTGGCGACCGTTGAGGGAGGGGGTACTGTTACATTCCTTTCAGTGCCTGCTTTCCTCTCCCCTCCCTGTGTTTCTCCTCCCTAGGGGTGGGTCCCAATCATGGGCAGCTGCTGCAGGGCACACACCTGAGGCTCATCTCATAATCACCACTCTGCAATAAAACACCGGCTCTCCATTCACTCATCGCCAGATCTTTGACGTTACCTCCAAGATCTCCTGCCCTGTATGCTTTCTATCCTGGACCTGCTCCTATCCTGGACCTGCTCCTATCTTGGACCCGCTCCTATCTTGGACCCGCTCCACCTCATCACCTGCCTGCCTTTACCTGACCTGTGTCTCCCAGCTACAGCCACCCTCTGCCTGCAGCCCTGCTACCCTTCCACCTGTCTCAATAAACCCATATGTTTTGAGCCTTAAGTCTGCGTGCTGGTCCAGCTTTGTCTCCTTGTGTCACACTCAGTGGTTTGAAGGAGAGAGCAACTTGTAGTGAGTTAAATACTGAAGACATGTGGATGACTAGCATAGTGGATAGGTATAAGAATAGGCCTGAAAATGATGTCTTCTATAACATGTGCATGGCTACATTTGTGTCTGAGTATAGTAGATGGTCCTGATTTAGAGCGTGCTCAGGACATTGTCGAGCAGAACGAGGTAGATGAAGATGTTTGGGGGAGCTGTGTCCTGAACAGGAAGTGGAACGCCTTGAGTGTGTTGAGGAAATAAGACCGCAACAGGAAGGTGAGATAGGGGATGAGCAGTTAATGGAAGCAGTGGATAATGTTCCAGATTTAGCTGTTAACAGGCTGGTGACACATTTAGAGAGGAATAGCAAAGTTATGCCTAGAAGTGAGGGGTTAGCTTTGGTAAGGTCTCTGAATGAGACCAAGATGGCTGTTTTTATAAGGTGAGACAGTGGTGTTTGCAGAAGGTGATGGGTAAAAACCCAGAGCCTCTGCATGTGTTTGTGACAGGTGGCGCAGGGACGGGGAAAAGTCATTTCATTAGAACTATCCAGTATGAGGGGCAGGGAGGCTGTAGTCGACACTCTGTCATCAACCAGACAACATTTCTGTTTTGTTAACTGCTTCTACAGGCATATCTGCATGCTCTTTAAATGCAGCTACAATTCATCACACTCTGAGTATTGGCACACACTCTAGTTGTTCACCTTACATCCCCTTGGGTGAGATAAACTAAACTCTCTATGAGCTAAATTTAGTCACCTCCAAATTCTGATCATTGATGAAATAAGTACGGTTGATCACAATCTGTTGACATATGTTCATGGCAGGTTGAGATTAGGCACACTGGTAACTTTTCCCCATTTGGTAATGTCAGTGTGATAACTGTTGGTGACTTTTATCAGTTGCCTCCTGTTAAAGGGAAGCCTCTGTATAACAGTCAGGTTGGTGTGGATCTGTGATGCCACTTTAGTGTAGTGGAGTTAAAAACAGTTGTTAGGCAGGAGGATAGTTCATTTTCAGAGCTGTTGAACAGGTTACGAGTGCATTCCAATAAAACCCCCATGTTAGAGAGTGACGTTGCGTTGTTAAGATCATGCAAGACAGGGGAAGACAGCTCAGCCTTGCATATTTTTGCAACTAATATGCAAGTAATGAGCACAATCTGAATAAGTTGTTTGCCATGTGTCCTGATTACATCAAAATTGAGGCTAAAGATTTTATAACTAACAAGAAAACCGGGAAATTGGAATGTGGAAGTAATTATAATGCACAGGACACATGTTTAGAACAGACATTGTGTGGAACAGACATTGTGTGGATGTTGAAGACGGTCTGGTCAATGGAGCATGTGGCACAGTCACTCACATGGAATTTGGTGAAGATAAAACATTTCCTCTAAAAATTTGTGTTAAATTTGATGATGTTAAAATTGGCTCACAGAGGAGGAAAACACGTGCACATGCAGCAGTAGAATATAGGGATTCTACTGCTATTGAACCAGACAAGGACAAGGCCACTAGAAGCAGTTGTGTGCGTCCACAGTTTCCCTTGAGGTTGGCGTGGGCATGTACTTTTAACAAGGTCCAGGGCTTAACTGTAGATGAGGCCGTTGTGTCTTTGAAGAAGGTGTTTGCACCTTGGGAGGCGTATGTAGCTCTGAGTCATGTCAGAACTCTGGACTGATCATCAGGGATTTTCAGGAAAAGGCCATTTACTGCAAGGACACCATAAAGGAGGCCATGGATGGCATTTATGATTGAACAATGTCAACTTTCAATAAATGCAAAAAGTTTCTCTGTGTATTTAATGAACGTTTAAAGTTTAAGTTGCCACTTGTCGGATTTGGTGTCTTGCACACACAAACATGGCTCACTGCACAATCCCCATTAAACAGTGTGCAAATTAGTGGTTACACTTTCCACAGTTGTCCTCACTCTTTGTATTACAGCAGCTGTAACCCCACATTGTCAGAACTGCAGGATCTTGAACATGGTGGAGTTGGTTTGTACAGTACAGTACGGACTGTGACATTCTGCAGGCACCCAATTTCAATCTGGAGTGTTTGGTGTGCGTGTGTAGCAAAGTCAGCATATTATTGGCAGTTGTTTATCGTCCACCATGTTGTCCAAATTCTTTATTTAAACAAAATGTGGGAAAGTTACTTGACTGATTACATCCAATCATAATAATATAATAATAATCATAATAACACTGTTGTTGTAATGGGAGATTTTAATGATAACGTTTTAAAAGGGTCATTAACTTGTAAATTCATGGGCCAAAAAGGATTCAAACAGCATATAACACAAGAAACAACAGAGAAGGGGACTTTGATTGATCATGTTTATGTTAAAAAAACACAGTTTGATGTGGAATGTGCAGTGATGCCTGCTTACTTCAGTGATCATGAAGGTATTGTGTGTAGTTTTAGTGTTAAACATGATCAGGGGCAGTTAGACAACATAGAAAGTATGTTTGAATTTGATGACTTTGACAATGTAGTGGCAGTTTTTGATAAAGAATTCAATTAATATCAGGTCTTGTTGGTTTGTCTGATTCAAACGGCTACATCACAGTGTCCCACTGCAAATGTTCATGTTGTAGTTGTGCTTATCTGTTTGATTTTAGGAACAAACTGACTTGCGTATTGCTTCAGGTGTGTAGGCTGGCTTTCACTACGGATCTTTTCTTTTATTAGAGTCTGTCCCACTCCAACTGGTCAAGTGTGTTTGCTTTGTACTATTGTGAACACAATTATGTATTGTGTGTATTTATATGAAAATTATAATGAAGTAGAGATTTTAGATTTATTTATTTACCTATTTATTTGACTATGAAGCACATTGTTGTTTTATTTATTAGAATATAACCGATGAATGGTGTTTTTTTTAGGTGCTAAATACATGAACTTTGCTTAGCTTGGTTTGCTTAGAAATGAATTGTCTTAAAAGTTGAGCAAGGGTGATGCTTCTCCATCTGCCACCTGCTAGCTGTTGGTTTCTTTTGCATCTTGTAAATGTATCTTTCTGCATGTTAAAATTCATGTTTCCTTTATTCCTGTAAGGACATGTAGCTAAAACATATCAGAAAGGAATTTTTTTATTTAATAACTGAAATCTAATGTACTTGACATTTTTGTATTCTGTAACATTCACTACATGAACTTCAATTTCAGTTCTTTTTAAATATGTATTATTCTTTGTGTGTATGAACTATTTGAAAAACTGTTCTTGTCACCCCAAGGCACAGACTCCTCATTCTGCATGCTTAATCTGCCAAACAGGACAGTACAAAAAAATGCATGTTGTTGTCATTTCTCCATGCTCTCTCCTCCCCTTTGTGTCCCCACAACCTCATGTTTCACCTTCTCTAACCCCTTAAAACTCTACAGTTTAAACTTGAAACATAGATCTGAACCCGTATTTGCATAATATCTGTCTGTAGAATAATTAAAAAGTATTTTGGTTACCTTTGCTATTTAACTCTGCTCTTTGTTTCCTTCAAGTAATGTTTTGGTTGAAGATGCTACTTTAATGGAGCATCACAACCTTCCTAACCCTAGCAAAGGATTTTGAGATAAGTCCATAGGTATTTCTGTGTTCCACTGAAGTAGTTCATATTGACTGTACCCAGTAGTTTATGTTCATAAATAGATTTATCAAAACATAATCCATTTAGATTGTTGTTTGCCAGGAGCAAAAGAATTCATATCTGCAACTTTGTTTCTACAGCATGATTTTTAAGTAAAACTGTTAAATGTCTGTATTGAATAACTTTTTCCAAACAATTACAACAAAATTTATAGATGCCTGTACTGAAAACTAATGCCTGTTGTTCAATAGAATCATGTTGACCACAAAGGTTGTTTGTCATTTAAACATAAACATTTCCATTTATTGTTTGAAATTACAGTGAAAGTGCCCAAAAATTGTGATGACAATGGTGTGAGTGACACCCACTTCTCACTCTTGTCATCCTCACACCGCTGAGATCTGATGTTTCGCCATGACAGGGGAAGATGCTATAACTTTAATGCACATGCTCCTATCTGCACCATACTTCCCCTATTTTTGAAGTCACGGCCCTCAGCCTGGGTCCAGAGACATCTACGGGAGTGTGACGGATGTCCTCGGACGCCGTCGCGTCCGATGGAGCGAAGGCCCATCCAACGCTGCTTGCAGCTTTAATTAGGGCTTGAATCCTGGAACAGGGCGAAGACCCTATTGTAGTGTTTGTTTGTTTCTTTCTTTCTTTCTTTCTTATTACGCCACTTCAACGCTTAATTTGACCCCCTAAACATGCTCAAAAACAAATTTGGCAAGTACATCAGGCCAGGTGAAAAATTTGATAATATGTAAAAATTATATATAATTACATACACCAACCCCAAAATTACTCACTAGGTGATGCTAGTGAGTAATTTTGGGGATGTGGCTATCTCCTCCCAGGGCTATCTCCTCCCAGGGTGTTCATGTTATAGGCTTCAGATTTTCATACATCACTCAAGAGACTGTGCTGAACAAAAGTTGGTAAAAACTTTGTAATAACTCATACGGTTTTCATAATATCTGTAGTCAAAGCTGGTGTGCGACATTCAGCTTATAATGCGTTTCAATGTGACAGGCTTTCTCTGAGCATATCAACTTTCTGTCAATTAAGGGCTACTGTCTAAAGTCACACGACTTTCAAACCTGTACCAGTGGACTCACGACAAAAATTCAGACAAATATCTGATACTTTCAGTCCAATTTGGCCAATTCTCTATGTACTTCTTTAGACAGGAGAAGAACTCTTCTCTTCTCTCCTGTCTCCTGCTGTAGATAAATAAACATAACTACACTTTGAAACTTTGTACTGAATTTTTCCTTCATTATATATTAAATATGACATATATGACTATTCCTCTGTGTCCACTTGCTGTTTCTTTTGTCTCTACACAACAAATTGTGCCTTCACTCACACTCTCCATTCAAATACATGAGTACTTCTCTATTTCTGCCTGTAGTTTCTCATTGTCTCTGCACACTTGATAGTGCACATTTCAAACAAACTTATCAGGTCATATGGGTTACAAATCTTTACTTTTCTAGAAATGCACTTGATGAAAAGTAGAAAATTGATTTCTTTTACCCACAAACTTATCAGAAGCTTTCAATGTATTAATTTACATGAGGGTACAGGGGCACTAAACTTACATAATGTTGATGACACTGGTGTGAGCCACACACACATCTCACTCTGCAAAAATTTGTCCCACTTACTGTTATTTCTTGTCTCTACCAACAAATTGTGCCTTCACTCACACTCTCCATTCAAATACATGAGTACTTCTCTATTTCTGCCTGCAGTTTCTCATTGTTGCCTCTGCACGCTTGATAGTACACATTTCACTCAAAATTTTATCAGGCCATGTGGGTTACACGTCTTTACTTTTCTAAAAATGCACTTGATGAAAATTAGGATTTTCTTTGTTTAATTTAAATTACAGTAAAGGGGCACTTTTTGATAACACTGCTGTGAGCCAGACACATCTCATTCTGAAAATAATTGTCCTCCTCACACTGTGAGATTTGATATTTTGCAGTGACAGGGAAAGTTGCTATAACTTTACTGTACATGCTCCTATCTGCACTGCACTTTACATGGCTGCTGAGTCACACCCCTTAGCCTGGGTTGTGAGACATCCACGTGAGTGTGACGGACGCCCTCGGTCGGCGTTGCGTCCATTCAAATACATGACTATTTCGCTGTCTGCCTACAGTTTCTCATTGTCTCTACAGACTTGATAGTACACATTTAAATCAAACTTTTATCAGGTCATGTGGCTTACAAGTCTTTTTTAAAAATGCACGTGATGAAAAGTAGAAAATTGATTTATTTTGCACACAAACTTATCAGAAGCTTTCCATATATTTCAATGTAAATGACAACACAGGGGCACAACACTTGCATAATGTTGATGACACTGCTGTGAGCCAGACACACATCTCCTTCTGCAGAAAATTAGTCATTCTCACACCGTTGACATTTCATGTTTCACCATGACAGGAAAAGTGCTATAACTTTACAGCTCATGCTCCTATCTACATTGCTCTTTACATGGCTACTGAGTCACTGTTGCTTTCTTTATTATTATTATGGGCCTTCAACGCTTAATTTGACCTCCTAAACATGCTTGAAAATTCTAGGGGGCGCTGTTGGGACATTTTTTTGCGCATTTTGGCGAGACGATTAAAATCTGCAATTTCACCCAGAACTGAAGCGCCCGCCAATTTTGGTGAGTTTTCGTACATGCGCTTTTGAGTTATTCACGATCAAAGAGTTGTAAAAATAATAATAATTAAAGCTGCAAGCAGCGATGATTGGGCCCTCGCACCCCAGCGCATGTCGACGGCCGCACAGTCGAAGGGCTTTTGTCAGGGACTTGTAGATGTTTCCAAACTCAGGCTGTTTTCAGACAGAGCAAGGAGAAAAACATCACATCCCTTTTGCCCAGCTGCTGGGGCTGCTGCGCTGAAATGCCGTAGAGGGCGCAATGGAGCCAGTTTACATCACTGATTGAATATTGTAATGTAGAAGTGCTCAGGCCAGGACTGTTGGCAAACCTGTAAAGTTTCAGGCAGATCCAACCATGTACACTCAAGTTATATCGATTTCCTCTGTCATGGCGAAACATCAAAACTCAACGCCACGCCACGGCCAAACGCTTCAACTTGAATTAAATCTTTTAAGAACTTTTGATCATACACTAGTCTAGATAACACACACTGATTTTGAAGTCCTTGCCATGAATTCTGTAGGAGGAGTTCGTTGAAGTACAAGGTATGCAACATGACCAAAAAAAGGCGAAAATTGACCAGATTTTCCAAAATGGCCGACTTCTTGTTGTAATTACAAGATGGCTCCAAGAGGCTTTTTTGTGCGTCTTGACATTATACATGTGCCTTGTGAATTTCATTTTTCTACGTTAATCTGGAAGGCGGGGCTTCAATTTTGAAGAATTCTGAAGCATTTAATGCAATTTTACTTGTAGGTTGTGCTACAATTTGTTTGATGTGATGGTATACAACTACACTTAAGTGCAATAAAAACTGTAAACGCTACAGACAGTAGTGTCAATATAATACCCTATAGAAGATATAACCAGTATAGATAGTGGTATGAATACATATGAAGAAATATAGGCATTGTACATTTGAGTTAATATAAATATATTATATGTCAGATGTAAGCATGTTTACAATCACTTTGTATATACTTTACTGTAGATTTTTCATATCTTCCATGTTCTATATATATATATATATATTGTACACATGTGCATTTCACTGCACTACACTTAACTGCTTTTTTGCACTTGTGGTTAGATGCTTACTGCAGTTCGTAATATTACTACTTCTACCCAGTGAAATTGACTGTAATCTAATTACAAATCTAATTACATTATGACATGATGATGATTGTCCTATGCTATTAGTTTGTTGTTCAATGAAACATGTTCATTCATTCATTGAGAATGAACACAATGTGTCAAATCTTTATCACAGGTCTTAAAATCATGGTGATTTTGATTACAGGTAGTTTTTATTGCACTTAAGTGTAGTTGTATACCATCACTTGCAAGATTTAATAGATAGAATTTACATATTTTGTTTTTCAAATTGCAAACATTTTTGTTTAAAATATTGTATAAAGCAGTTTAAAGGATTCAATTATTTCATAAAACATATTTTTGTTATGAATAAAGTTGACAAGAACAGCGACTTCCGCTGCTGAAGCAACGTCACTTCCTGTCACCTGCGAACAGAGTATATAACACGAGTCTGACATCCGACATTTTGTTTGCAGCGAAGTAGGCGTAATGGATCAACTCTCTCCGCGTTCAAAAATGGCTAGTCCGTACAAAAGACCAAAGACAAAGGTTGACGACGACGTTGTGTCAGGATATGTACACAACGTTAGTCCGATCAAAATGTTGTCGAAAAACAATTATTTTACAGTATTTTACTTGTGTTTTTCAAAACTCTCGAGACGAGTTTCACAGGGGAGTCGTGTTTTCTCCGGAGAAGCGCGATAGTCTGGAGCAAGCGGCTGTTCAAGGGACAGCTTTGAAGCTGCTTAATGTGAAGAAAAGTCAAGTACAAAAGTTTTACAATTTTATGTTGCATAAACGTTACATGGCTACTTCCCCATGTGTGCCTTCCTTATTGGTAGCTTTTTTTTCCCTCCCCCGCCACTGTGGCTACTGAAGTTCATGGCCATTTAGCATTTTTATAGTCGCTAATTTGTTAAAATAAATGAATAAAATTTAAGTTTGACACTAAGTGAACATTGTAAAAGCCTCAATCGAGACTACATGTTGATGATTTAAGCGAACGATAATAATTTACACTAGGGGTCTCTCAATTTAAACAACAACAAAAGAGCTGTGTTACAAGGGTGTGAAGCAGCAAGGGATCATGGGGTTGGTAAATAACCAGCTTCACCGGGATAGGATTACTGCAGTGTTAATCATCAATTTTATGTCGCATAAACGCCAAGTTACACTGCTATCCCTCACATGTGCCAACATTACTTGGTAGCATGCGCTTCAGGTGAGCTTCCCCCTCACCCGCCATTGTGGATACTGATTGTCTAAAGTTTGTGGACACACAACATTTTCATTAGCCACTATTTTGTGATTGAGAAATTACGTTTGAATATGGTGTTCTACAATGTATTTGAAAAACTAGATTTACGACATTAAATGACCACCGTTAACACCTTAATCAAGATTACATAAAATGTATGAGGCGGATTGTTTGGTAGCTGCAGCCTCACCATCTCTTCCTCGCTCTGTCTACACACACACACACACACACACACACACGCTAAACACTGAGCTATTCCTTTATCAAGCTAAGCTACTTGCTTAACACATTTTAGTTTAAAAAAACATATTTTTAAAAGTCTTTGATGCTAAGGTCCAGTGCGGATTAATTCAGACCCGACACCCTGCAGCTTTGTAATACATTGGTGGAATTCCTGAACATGGTTAGGGTGTTTTTTGAACAGTGTAAATGATAGTAATAATAATAATAATAATAATAATAATAATAATAATAATAATAATAATATCAAACTCCCTGCTGAGAAATTATCATCATCCTCACGTGTGACTGAACGGAAACAACAATAAATGATGTCAAATGTGTTATTTGCTAATTGACTATTCTTGAGATCAATGTGATCCATATTAAAGGTTAATGGGGGATAACAGGTCATGAAGAAAATAATCTTTCTGATAAATGAAGTTGTTTATGGTCAGTTTTTGTTAGTTCAGATCTACAATTAACAATTTTGAAGTGGATATTAATGGGAAAACAAATACAATTTAAAGCTTGGTGGTGATACTCATTATTAATCTGTATCTGTTAGTCAGTCGCATGTAATGTATCAATTAGTCAGATCAGCTGCAGCATTCAATCAGTAACTGATATTAAATAAGTGGGCATGTTGGCTGGTAAAAGACCATTTGTAGACAATAGAAATTAAAAGAATAACAGTCTTGAGACAGTCTTCAGTGTGGCGGACTAGAATGAATTCAAGTTAGCTTAAGCAGTGATGAAATGTCATGAGATTTGAGATGTAGCCAAACATTCTATGTGAGGCCTCTATTGGTTGGCTCATTACCGTAATCTCTAAGTCTTTGGGAAAAGAGAAAGTATATTTCTGAACACGTTTTGACGAGCTGATATTACATGTCAGGTGATAAAGTTATGACTCAACATTTTGTGTGTTTTGAATAATGTTTTTGCTTAATCCATCATTTGCGATGTGTGTATGCGTTGGCACATTTAGTTGCATTATTGCCCACACATCAAACAGATCTCTTTGCTGCTTGTTTTGCTAGGTTGTAGGTTGGCATCAGCTATTTAGCAATGTGTGATGGTTCCAGGGATATTTATGAGGAACAATGTATGTTTTGCATGTAGTACATCATAGATCTTTACTTGGTACTGTAACTCTACCAGAGAAGGATTTAATTGTGTGTGTGTTGTCAGTTTGATGTCATAGTGTGGTGATATATTACAGTTAATACTGTTTTTCTTCTCTAGACTTCAATGGATCACAATATGGAAACGACAAGTACGATGTGCTTGTCAACAGACAAACTTCAATCCTTGTAACAGAAGTCAGCTTCCCAAAGAAGAAGCTGATGAGGGTTCTGATGAGTTTATGTGTTTTATGCTTAAAACTGCAGCAGCTTGGTGCAAAATGTTCAAAACAAGTTATGATATATAAAAATGTGCATGTGTGAAAAGGAGAAGTTAATCTGTTATATAACAGAGGAGGGTGTTGTAGCTTGTCACGCGAAGAGCACACGTGGCATGACAAGGGCAACGAGGAAACCGCCAAAAGCTTACAAGAAATAGGAGATAGAGATCATGGTAGGGGGCGGCTATAACCAGAAGACAAGCTCAAAACATTTAATTTGTAACCATATAAGGTATTAAAAATTGTATAGAAAGAGGTGGACTAGAGATAGGAAGAGGAAGACCAAAGGAAGTATAAAACCCTAGACAATGAGCTGTAAGATCAGATCTCTCTCTTGGCGTTTTGCTGCACAGATTTATTTTATGTAGGAGTGATCTCCGCTCTTTGCAAACAGCGCATTAAAAACTTTTGATTCAATTATCGTCTTCTGAGTGTTCTTTTCTGCATCAACCAACTCGGGGAGGGAGACGTCAGGTCAACCTCAACAAAGCCCCTCGACAACCTTGCTCTAGAGCCTTACCATGGTGTAAGTTCTTTTTTTTTTTTTTTTTTTTTTTTTCTTTTGTGTGTTGGCATTGCAGCACAAAGGAACACAATATTTGTATAACAATATACATATATAATGCACACACTCAGTGTTAGACAGTTTATCCACATACAAAGTGTTTCCCCTAGATTGAGTAGTTTGGCCAGAGGGGAGGGGGGGGGGGGGGGGGGGGGGGGTCGTCTAAGTTTTCTATTTGTCTATTTTGTTTAGCATCATCAGGCTAGGCTAACCCATTGTTGCTAACTTTAGAGCTAACCTTCACTTTTCCAGCAGTTGGGGAAACAACAGACGTGACTTTTCATGGTGTTGACAAGCTGCAGCGTTTATTAACTGACACACTGTAGTCTGTACTGTACATTTACTGCCAGACTGACAACTTACTACTGCTGCCAACCGTTTCCTCTGCTCCGTTAGCATTAATCGTTATTTCAGACGTCTCTCTCGCTTAACCACTCACTGGCTAAGGAGTCACGCTAGTTTCCATGGCGACGACACAGGCGTTAACTCAAGTTTCGACGCAGCCCTGCTCAGTGGCACTGAAATGCTTTTTAATTTAAGAATTAATGGATATTTGGCATTATTCTTGACATTTAAAAAATGTTTTTGGCCCGGCAGGGCCGTCAGGCCTGTATAATTATAGGGGAAACACTGCTTAAGATTTGTCATCGATGGGAAGTGTGATAGACTTTAAAGTGAGTTACACATATACAGGTACTTCTCTTTCAAATACTTTTAAATGTACAAAAAAGTAAACTTTTAAAAGCTGTAGTGCACATGATTATCAATTGAATTATTGGTCAAAATGGAATGTGCCTAAGTTACTTAGGCTATGGCTAGCACATAGAAGGAGAACATAAAGGCAAAGTCAAAAAATAGGATTTTTTGCACCTAAACTATGTATAATGTTTTCAAAACATTTGTATACATGTTCAATTGGTTTAAGGTCTAGGTGTCAATGTTTGGCAAGTCTGTGTGTGCGTGTGCGCATCACCTTCAACCAAATCACAGATTCAAATAGAAGAAACAGTCTCAAATCTGAATGTTGTCACCATCATGTTTGACTGTGGGTTTTTTGACTGTAACAATAATAATCTATGGGGTTTTGTTCTAACATGTTCCTACGATTACAACCACAAACATGTAATTTCACTCTATTCATGACTTGTGACTTTCAGTTGTGTAGACTACAGAGTATAAATTCTGATTAAGGCAAAATGTCCTTGTTTGCAGGTTGGAGAGGTTCATGTGAAGGTGATGAGCGTTGATGAAAGCACGGACATGAGAATTTTGTACGGGACCGAAATCGAAGTGCGCAACTGCTATGTTGCCGATAACACTGCCAAAATGAAGCTAGTGCTCTATGGCAACCAGGTGAAAGCCTTAAAGACTGGCAAATCGTACTGCATTACTAACTTGTCTACACGAAAGACTGCTGCACTGTTCATGACTTGCACCAAAACAACTGTATTTGAACAGATCAACGATGTGAATGTACCAGCAAGTGTAGCTGCCATCTATGTACAGGAACCACAAGAGATACTTGTAACCATCACAGGCAACATAACGTGTGTAAAACTGGATGAAAATAGACATTGTGTTAGGTGTGGTAAAAATCAGCCAACATTCAACTCAAAGCTGAAGTTCCATCGCTGCGAGGGATGCCGCTTCTTGCAAAAGGCAGACGCCTATACTTGTTCTATCAGCAGCACCGTGATTCTGAAGTCAATCTCGGGAGAAGAAAACACTGTGACTCTGCCACCATCTGCTCTGAGCTCATACATGGAACAAATGCAGCTGTATGATCTCCTGCAAGATGCAGAAGATGTGGAGCAACACATTATTGATACCAGTGCCTTCACTATCAAGATGAACACTTCAAATGTGGCAATTAGCCTAACCAGGCACAACGACCTAAATGATCAAAATGAAACCAATGAACCTGTGAATAAAAGCACTTTAGTTCCAGAGGAAGAAGAAGAAGAAGCAGAAGCAGCAGAAGACGTGGCAGCTTCCAAACAAAATGCCATGATGGACAATGCGGAATCTCTGGATGACTTGAATGCACTATTCATGTTGGATGAAGATTAGAAATGCTGTATGAACAAGTGTTGCCATGGACCCTGCTTTCAGTTAGCCCAAGATCTACAGCCTGACCTAATGTGGTTTTAAAAAAACAAAACATTTTTCAGTTGACTGCAAGTTTACTTTATGTATCTTTAGGCTGTTAATTTTGAATGTAAAAACAATTTTGAATGTGGCAACTAGCCTAACCAGGCGCACTGACTAAGCACTTGAGCTGCAGTTGAAGACACTGCAGCTTCCAAACAAAAAACGTGATGGACACAGAGACATTTGAATGCACTATTTACTATTTGGATATAAAGAGACATTGTTCAAACAAATGCATTTTTTCACTGTTCACACTGTTTTAATCTTTTCAGTTTTACAAATGTATGCATCTCTGGGCATCAGTAGCCTACGTATTTCAAAGCCATGCCTATGTGGTTTTAGATTTTTTTTGTACATTGTTACAATAGAAAAATGACAGCTTGTTGTTTTTGTTGTTGTTGTTGTTTGAAGAGAAGTATTTCTACAACATCAGTCACAAAGTAGCTAGATAACTCGATTTTGATGTTTTCAATTAGAATCTATAACAATTAGATAAATGATAATTTGAAAAGTATTTTTATACAGATGTGTTTGAGTAATAGGAATGTTTCAGCTCTATCTATGCTGCAATTCAAACTGGACATCCAACACCTGTTAGTGGCCACAAAACAAAACTTAACGTGAAGACGCCTTTCAGACTGTAGAAAAGTGCACTGAAAGCAAAGAAAAGGCTTTTGATGGTCTGTCACAGTGGAATTAAATTTCATGTCTTCATTTTGAAATCAAACTATTGTTAAATATTATACTTTTGTAATGGGCTTATTTTGGTACAAATAAAGGTAAGGGAGGATGGGAAAGTAGCAGTAGAAAGGATGCGTGCATAATTGTACGTACCCACTTCTTTTCCCATAACTGCCCTCCTTTCATGCACTACACCAGCAGGGCATATTCACTGAAAACGGCACTTTTGGAAGGGAGGGGTGGGGTCCCTATTTGTCCACTAGGTGATAGGGTAAGATAGGGTTGACAATGAGGTTGAATTTGATGAAGATGATGTCCATGGAAATTCCAACAGTAATGAAGGTTAATTTCCTAACAGTGAGACTCCTTGTCATGAGGGTATTGGATATAAAAACAGCAACAAAAAAGTAACAAATAAGCTATGTATTATCTTTGCTTTAAAAAATGATCACATTGCATCAATTAAGGAATAAGACATTTTGTTCCTGCTGCTCCAAGGAAGCTTGACATAGGTGACAAATGAGGTCATGGTGAATTTGAACATGAAGGGGCAAGTAATGTCAGATTTTCAGTTCAAGCATGCTGGATGGATATCTTTATTATTCTTTTGTGTCTTTAAAACAAAGAGCTGTGGGCTTTCACATTTTTCTGCCAGTATGTAGCCAGCTACTAACTGTTTGTGAACAGCATTCAAAGTTGAAACATCTTTAACTTTACAGGCAAGAATGTGTTAAATGTATATGGCCCCTGAGAATATCTGCAACTTAATGTTTTTACTGCTTAGTAGCCTATCTTATCCTATATTCCCTGTAGATTTACATTTTCAAATATTTCTTGCAGAGAGTGTCCAAAGGACTACAGAGGAAATGGAGGCAAACATTGCAGCGGCTGTCACCTTCTGCTTGAAGTATGCCCCAGATAAAGTTGGCAGAAAACTTAAATGAAAGACTTTACTGAAGTTTCAAGTCTTTAAATGTGTTTCATAACTGGGGTTGGAATTCCTTGACAATTTTGTTAATTTTGTGAATTTAATTTTTTATTCATTTTGAAAAATACATGAATTCATTGTTCAGCCTTTGTGAATCCACTTCTTAAAAAACCCAAGGTAAACAGGTTCTTCAAAAATGCTCCAATAAAACATTATTTTTGATAACATGTTGCATGGCTTTGTTATTTATCCAGCAAAGCCACCAAAAATTCCACTTCCACTGAGATTTTAAAGTTGAATTTTTCTACTTTTGGACCTGTCTGACATTGGATCTTGACATCTGTCCAACCTTGATATAACAGCCATGTTTATCAGTATGTTTATTTTTAATTTACAACAAAAATGTGGTTCTCTTAAAAGTTTGATGTCATGCCAACAAAATCCATACTAACCAAATTTCAACATCTGTCTTTAAATTTAGAATTTAATGGGTAATGTTGGGTTTTTGTGGCTATGAAACTAAAATTCAATGTCTGTCCAACAGAGCAGGTTGACGTCAACCCTACACTGGGTTTTGACGTCAACCTGCTCTGATGACAGACATTGAATTTTATTTTGATTTTCATTTCCAACCAAAATTCAACGTCTGTGTAACATTGGAGCTTGACGTCAACCCAACATTGGGTTATGACGTTAACATGATTTTCCATTTCCGACCATAATTCAACGTCTGTGCAACATTGGAGCTTGACGTCAACCCGATTTTCATTTTCAACTAAAACGCAATGTCTGTTCAACGTTGGGGTCCAACGTCTTATTGGTGTTTATTTGACATCCTGTGCCAGCTGGGAAATGTTTGATTTGCAGATACAAGCACAATTTTGCTTTTTAACTTACTGACCTGAGCTTCTGAAACATCACGAAAAACCCAAAGATTTTAAACAAAATTGTCACTTGCAAACATTTACATAGGTTTTTACAAGTTGTGTTAATATGAGGACACAAAAGAGTTTAAAGTAAAACAAAAACACTTCCTCATTTCTGAACATTGAGAATTTACACACACAAAAAAGCCACAATTTAAATTTGTAAATCAGTGATTTTCTGGTCACACAACTTCACCTGGACCTCTATTAGTAACTTAATTAGGTCAAAAAAATTGAACCTCCCATAGGGTTTTGTTGATGTTAAAAACCTGGTCACCCTTTTGGTGTGTCCAGATGCACCTTGAAGCCCTCACTCTCCTCCAGGACACTCAAAATGGTCACACACTGCCACCCTTTGACATTCTCCTGAAAAGAGAGGGAAAACATGTTTTAAAAGCATACTCATTATTATAAACATTTTACTCAAACTCAAGTCTAAACAGGTTTTACACTTGTTTTAGCAGTGTTAAAGGCTAGGAGGCATCCATTACTACACTGAATTTGACCTCAAGGTCATCATGTATCACTTAATTGGATTTTGGTGTAGTTTGTGGACTGGAGTTTCTACCCACAGTCTGAGTTTGTCCCCTTTAAACAGGTGAGGCAAGCCACCTCACCCACTTTAATGTCCAGCAGGGCAGCCTCCCTCCACAGGCTTACCACTACACATGTCATCCTATACAGCAAAAGAAATAGCTTTCACATTCAAAATACAACTGAAACCAAGTAAAAACTTGTTGTGCCCCATTTTCTCCTCAAATTTATAGATTAAAATGAACGTGTTCAGTGAAATTAAGTTTTGAACAAGAAGAAAACATTAAGCATTTTAACTTAACAGAATGGAATTTTAAAAGAAGTCGGACCAGGTCTTTTCAGTTTGAAGCTCCAAATGATCTTTCTCTTAGATCTATTAACTCTTTTTTTCTGCTTCAGGACTTTTTTATTCTGTCACCTTACAACCTGTTCATGCTTTTAACTTGTGTGTATTTCAAATTCTCCCAGTGCTGAGAGAGGTGTCTGTATGTAGGGGCGGCTGTGGCTCAGGAGGTAGAGCAGCTCGTTCTCTAATCGGAAGATTGGAGGTTCGATTCCCTGCTCTTCCTGTCCGCATGTCTATGTGTCCTTGGGCAAGACACTTAACCCCAAATTGTCATCAGTGTGTGAATGCTTAGTTGGGGCAGGTTGGGGCCTTGCATGGTAGCCCCTGTACCCATTCAGCATGTGAATGGGTGAATGTGATTTGTTGTGTGAGAGCGCTTTGTGTAGTCTGAATACTAGAAAAGTGCTATACAAGTACGGTCCGTTTATCTGTGTATTTATAGTCTATGTTTGTTATGTAACATTGTTGTTGTAAGTTTGTGTTATATTCTGGATTTTATGTTTTTTAGGACCCCTTGAAAATAAGATGATACATCTCAAGGGGCTATCCTGTTAATCCAGTTTTTGAAATGTATACCTGTTCAAATGTGGCACGCCTCAAGTGGACATCTTGCCTGGCCACAGTTACTCCTTTGATTGAGCTCAGCTGGACTAAAAACACAAGACAATATTACCACTTTCACTAAATGAAAAAGGCAAGGAATACTATTAATAATGCCAATATATGACAGGTAGATAGAACATGCAAAAGAATTTTTACTGACCTCCACCACCTGACCCCTGGTCATAATGAAGCCAGGAAAGTCTGTCACACTGAGGTGGGTGACCACAGAAGATTGGTTGAGGAGAGCGTCTGTTTCAGCTTCCAGGGCTGGTGAGCAGTCAAGGGGTTCTGTTTTGAACAGGGTCTCACAGCTTATGCTGATGTACAACTGTGGCACTTGACCTCTAAGGCTCTAACCCCTTATCCTGGAGGTGTTGTCTTTTGCCACTCTGCCAGCAGATTCTTCAAAAAGAGTGACTTTGGTTACACTGTCCCCATCACTAAAGGCAATTAGTAGTTTTTTTAATGATGATATAACCCTTTTTTGGAGACTTGTGGCCAGCACCTTGATTGCCAGTGGGGGCGGGAATAGGGGGAATCTGGTCTTGTTGCCAGTAGTTTTCTGAATCACAGATGCAAACAGTGATAACAGAAAAATGTAATCCCCACATGAAACCTAGTCACCAATGCAGAGTAAAAGCCAATGTTAGAAGTTACAGTAAATCTCAAGTTTATTATGCCTGTTCTATTTCCTCCAACATGTTTGTTGCAGTCACCTTCTTGTTCTTTTTATTTTCACGGTGGCTGGCAAACTACTGTATAAAGTGACACAACACTGCCATCTTTGCTTTTCCCTCAGAACCTTTGTTTATACCTTGTTGCTTTGGAATACAGATATGACAGTACTTTCAGCTGGCATAGCTGACTTTAGAAAATTAGGCTGTACCGGCCAAAATAGAAGTTATTGTTGCTGGGGTAAATTTTTATTGCTTAGAAATATAAATGACACAATTTTTATACATTTAAAAGTTACGTGGTTTTGCTTTAAGCATTCCCTAACTGGACATAGATTTTTTATGTATTTTTTATATCTTTACAGTATCTTGGCACTTTATCAATTTCTCCATGAATCAATTTATACTCTTTTAATCTAACATTCTTACTCACAAAGACCATAATGGCAGAGCAGAAAATACAGATTCCAGTCTCACCTGTTGGTACTTTTTATCTTTGGGCCATATACTGACCACTGGTCCTCTGTCCATCATCTTGAGAATGTCTGACATATTAATATACTTGTCCAGTTCAATGACCTTCTCCATCCACTGGATCTTTGTCATGCCGTGGTCTGAAAATAGCAAAATGTTCAGCTGTTTCACCATGTTCTTCTCCTGCAAGAATATCATAGGCAACAGAAATGAATGAAAATAAATCACACAACAAGAAAAGTATACCTGTAGCAGCTGTAATTGTAACTATACTAAATATATTAAAACTATATTAGTGATATTACTAACTTTGATTTTGCAGTTGAGCTTCTGCATGGCAAGGTCAAGTTGTTGTACAGCTGCTCTGACCTGATGAGAGTCTGGACCAAAGTGATGACCCTCCACATCTATTTTCTCATAATATATTGCTGCCATGTCTGCATGACCTGACCTACACACACACACACACACGCACACACACACACACACACACACACACACACACACACACACACACACACACACACACACACACACAGACATTGTAATAATATCATATTGTGTCTGTCAGGTGAAAACCAAAGATTTATAAAATGGACTATACATTTTAAGAATATTGTGTGTATTGTATGAATATTTTGATGTATGGACATTCAACAAAACATGCTGAACATGAAAGATAAAATTATTATCCTCACTTTATTGTCTTCTGATTTCTAAGCAGAGCCGTACTCTAGGTTATATGTTATATAATCACTGTGTAGCTAGAAAATCTGTCTTATGCAGCTTAGTTTTTTATTTATTTTTACTTTCATACCAGTCAAGGAAGTCAAGTTGACAGAGGTAACCAGAGGACATTACATGATAAATGACAGGTGCAGATCATTATGCTGTTACCTTAGCACGCTAAGAGCATTCTCTATTGAGTCTGTGAGGTTCTTCTCAGATGGGTTGTAGACATATTTCTCACAGAATGATGGGCGAACACCCAGAATCTCCACCTCGCAGCCTAAAGACACACACATACACACACACACACACACACACACACACACACACACACACACACACACAACTGCAAAATTTACACAGTACTTATGGATATACAGTGGGTACGGAAAGTATTCAGACCCCTTTAATTTTTTCACTCTTTGTTTCATTGCAGCAATTTGGTAAAATCAAAAAAGTTCATCTTTTTCTCAGTAATGTACACACACCGCCACATCTTGACAAAAAACAAAAACAAAACAGAAATGTAGAAATTTTTGCAAATCTATTAAAAAAGAAAAACTAAAATATTACATGGTCATAAGTATTCAGACCCTTTGCTGTGACACTCATATTTAACTCATATGCTGTCCATCTCTTTTGATACTCCTTGATATGAGATAGTTCTCAAATGAGAACCATGAGGTCGAAGGAACTGCCTGAAGAGCTCAGAGAATTGTGGCAAGGCACATATCTGGCCAAGGTTACAAAAAAATTCTGCTGCACTCAAGGTTCCTAAGAGCACAGTGGAATTCATAATCCTCAAGTGGAAGAAGTTTGGGACCACCAGAACTCTTCCTAGACCTGGCCGCCCAGCCAAACTGAGCAATCATTGGAGAAGATTCCTGGTAAGAGAGGTAAAGAAAAACCCAAAGATCACTGTGGCTGAGCTCCAGAGATGCAGTGGGGAGGTGGGAGTAAGTTCCAGACAGTCAACAATCACTACAACCCTCCACCAATCAGAGCTTTTTGGCAGAATGGCCCGACGGAAGCCTCTCCTCGGTGCAAGACATATGAAAGCCCACATGAAGAACTCTGGAATAAGATTTTCTGGTCTGATGAGACCATGATTAAACTTTTAGACCTCAATTCTAAGCGGTATGTGTGGAGGAAACCAGGCACTGCTCATCACCTGCCCAATACCATCCCTACAGTGAAGCATGGTGGTGGTTTTTCAGCTGCAGGGACAGGATGACTGGTTGCAATTGAAGGAAGGATGAATGCAGCCAAGTACAGAGATCCTGGAAGAAAACCTTTTCCAGAGTGCTCAGGACCTCAAACTCAGCTGATGATTGACCTTCCAACAAGACAATGACCCTAAGCACACAGCAAAAACAACAAAGGAGTGGCTTCAGAACAATTCTGTGGACGTTCTTGATGGCCCAGCCAGAGCCCTGACCTCAACCCAAATGAACATCTCTGGAGAGACCTCAAAATGGCTGTCCACAAATGTTCACCAGCCAACCTGACAGAATTGGAGAGGATCTGCAAGGAAGAATGGCAGAGGATCCCTAAATCCAGGTGTGAAAAACTTGTGTCATTCCCAAGAAGACTCATGGCTGTTAGAGCTCAAAAGGGTGCTTCTACTAAATACTGAGCGAAGGGTCTGAATATTTATGACAATGTAATATTTTAGGTTTTCTTTTTTAATAGATTTGCAAAAATTTCTACATTTCTGTTTTTTTTTGTCAAGATGGGGCGGTGTGTGTACATTATTGAGAAAAAAAATTAACTTTTTTGATTTTACCAAATAGCTGCAATGAAACAAAGAGTGAAAAATTTAAAGGGGTCTGAATACTTTCCGTACCCACTGTAAATATAGCACGTAGTGGCAGATAGGTCTTAAAATTGACTTCTTACCCAAACTTTAAATGTTATCACTAGGTATTTGGGCTCAGGGGTCTGTGTCAGTGGCTTAATGCTTGGGTTAGAGAAGGATTTAAGCAGCCTAAAAATAAACTAAGTAATTTCTGAAAAATGGAGTCACCTGTCATTAGGCCCGGCAGATATATTCTCTCTCTTCTCTCTCTCTCTCAACCCACCTGGACTCTGCCTTAGATTTCTTCCTGTTAAAGGGGAGTTTTTCCTTACTGCTCTTGCCAAATACTTCCTCATGGGGGGAAATGTTGGGTCTCTCTCTCTGTAAATTAAAGAATATGATCTGTACCTGCTCCATGTAAAAGTGCCCTGAGATGACTTTTTGTTGTGATTTGGCACTATATAAATTACACTGAATTTAATTGAACTGAATATATGATGCAACATGAAAAACATGAAAAATGGGGAAACTTGAATCCCAACTTGAAACCCAACTTTTGGCACATTTTATTGTGTAGTGATGACTGTGTTCAAAGAGATGATTTTGGAATATACTACTGATACTGATATTTCAGGTCAAGATCTGCCTGTGAGACCTGTAATGCTTAATGAAAGTCAGACATAACGCATGTGTTCACGGGATCTGTTTGCATCTCATTTAGGCTGCTATTCAGCTCAGTCACTGCTTTGTTGTGGCATAAATGGCCACTAAAGGTAGAGCATTCTTCCAACATTTTTTGTGCTTTACAAGCATAAAAGCATCTTTGCAGATGCTTTGTGTCATGCTTTGTGACATAATCATATGTAACCAGGTGGTAAGATAATAATATTTATTTAAATAAAATCCATGCCAAAGAACATTTTCATGGTCCCTATCTAGCTGAGAGTGCTCTGGTTGGACAGCAGGGGGTATGAGTTTACCGTTTAGTGCAGCAGTATGCTTGCTGAAACCACAGAGAACCCTGGGGAAAAGACAGGAAGTGCAACATGGCTGTTTGTTGACAATTGCCACTACTTCCAAAGGCGAGAGTATTTACAAACATCTAGTTTTGACATAATTTTGCAGGATTCAGTAAAACTGTTGTTAAATAATGCTGGATGCACGTATATAATAGCTACATGGTATGCAATTGTGTTGGTAGGTTTGCAGATGTCGGTGGATTGAAAGCCACATGTGCGAGCACAGTTGCTAACCATGAATTTGGTATGAAACAGCTTATTTCTGTTTTGCTGTTTTGTATTTTTATTTGACACATGTATAAAGTAAAATATATGTTGTGTTTTTTTTGTGCACTGCAGAGACTGCAAACTTTGATACATTTGCACTGATATGTTACATGGCAGTGCAGTGAATTTTTGTATTCTTCTGTTACAGAGGTGCCACTGCCATATTCTTTATTGTATTTGTTTTGTTTAAAATATTTATCAGTAGCTCTGTAATAACTGCTTGTCAGTGTAGTATTTGAACTATAATCAAATTATACACTTATTCTATTACCTAACAACAGAAACAGAAAAAGATATAATATAGAAAAACTATATCAATGATTTGGCTGCATTAAAACACAGTGTATGTGATCACAGAGCAAATGGACACAGACACTGTTAGAATGGCGAAAGATAATCTTCAAATAATAATAAATTGATTATCTCTAACTAACAAATTAGGCTTTATCAGTTCTTAACGCATCGGTCTGACCAGTCCTCACCAGTCACTGTGGCGATAGACCCAGAGGAGGTGGTCTGAGACACCATCTATCTCCAATTTACAATGCTGCACTTTCAGCCATACCCAGGAGAATGAAGAACAAAACCTGCCTGAAACCAACCACAAGTGACTCTAACAAACAGAATGACTGTCATTCACAGGCAAGCACACATCATGCCTAACAGACTGCTGTCTGCCAGTAGCCCCACTCACTCCTAACGACTGTGATTCACTGGGTTGACTCACATAGCCAAACAATGGTCAGGTGAAACTTCACTAACAAATTATTGTCTTAGGAGATATGTCGGTAGTCACTTTCGCAGAGGTTCAATACCTGGGTCTATCTCCACTGTGACTGGTGAGAACAGGTCAGACCGATGTGTTAAGAACTGATGAAGCCGCTTGGATAAGAGGCAAAATATCTTCATAGAAAAATCAAAGTCCAGTCGCCAGTTTGCCTAGAAATACCTAAGACCTGGATGAATGAGAATGTTCATAGAGTTAGAGATGAGAAGTGTCCTGTTCCATGGCTTTAGTTATGATCAGCTTTCCTCTCGTAAAATATATCTAACTATAGCACTGAAAGCACAGGAAAGAGAAATGTTGGGGGGAAGAACCGGAGGGGGAAATAAGAGGAATTTAATACTGTCACACAGGAGGTTTGTGTGAGCATAATGTTAAAAGAGCAGCAGCAGCAGCAAGAGCTCTGTTTGCGTGTCTTCTCAGAGTGCATTCAAGCACAATATTGAATGCAGTGCTGAGAGTGTATCACACAATCACTATAGTTACATGCAAAAAATGGAGAGAGCAGAAAATATGACTGCCTTATGTTCAACTACAAAGTACTATTAAAGTACCTTCCCTCATACCTTTGCATTCTCTTACAATTTTCTATACATACCAGGCACTTAATTTGTTTACTGTGCACCAGTGGAGGCTGGTCCATTGAGGCATTGAGGAGGTTGATCCTCCACTAGTTTTCTAGAGGCAAAAGGGAGATCAAAATATAAAAAAGAATATTTGATTGAAATAAACCATTACAAATTTAAGTATTATTTATTAAGTATTTTTCCTCTCTTCTTTGGAAAAAATCCATTATTGAAATTCTGTTTAAAATGCTTCAACAGCGACACTTGCGAGCAGGGGGAGAGAGAGCAGTGTGTGGAATGTTGGGGGTGGGAGGGGCGCAATTGGTGGAGGTGGAGGGGGGAACAGAGGAGGATGGGTGCCTGCTGACCTCCACAGGGCGGGACCTCTTTCACTGGACTCAATGTATTTTTTTTCCATGCTAATCTATGATTGGCCATGACATATAAAATGACGCTCCAAGGGAGGCTGTCCTCCCTAACTAATCAACAACCAGAATATACAATAATGACATCTAGTTGGTCCATTGATAGTTTCCAGATTTCATCTTCTTCTTCTCTCACTGTAATGCAGAGTAGCAGCAGTAGATAGCTCCTTGTTAGCCAATGCAACAGCTGGCTTGTTGTAGCAGCCTGAAGGACTCTTTATACATCCATGGAAGGACTGTTTAGGACTGTTGTTAAGCAAATGGGAGAAATGATCTGGACTGTGCAGTGCAGCAGCAACAGGACACTGCCAGAGGGGCTGGAGAGAGAAACAACTAGAGAAACAACCAGGAGAGTTAGCTTGTTTGTCATTGCTGCTAATGATATCAGACTGGTTAAGCAGCAGCCATAAAGTTCTGTTAACTAACAAACAAGATGACCAACAGCCATATATGAACGTTATGACATGAGTACTTCATCTCCATGAAAGAAAGAAGTCAGATAACGTGAGTCAGATCCAGCTTCTCTCTCTCTCTCTCTGTTGCTTTGGTTGCTAATTTAATCTCTGATGGTTAAATGTCTCTCTGTGTGGCCTTTTTGTGAATTTATCTCCTTAACCAGAATGCAGCAGAGATCATATAATATGTTGTGGGTATGTTAAGTTAGTTTTCTTGTTGAAGTTACAGTGAGCTGTCTGGATTCATTCATTGGTTTTTAATTGTGTGGTTGTTCAGTCACCTGTTGATGTTGTGTGATTAGTGTGCAAGAGGTCTGGCTGCTTGCTTCTGACAGTTTCTTTACTTCGTTTTTAAGCTGAGTCGTATATAGATTAATAAGCTAAAAGTAACTAGAACTAGAATAACAAGTGTTAACTAGTGGTGTAATGGATCATAGTTGATCCGTGATTCGTACTGATCACATGGTTCAGCAGGCATATGAACTGTGGATTAATTGCAAGATTTAATGTCTCATTTAAGACAAAGTAAACAAATTGCTGTAAGTACAAGTCATGGACAGACAGTGTGTCACTAACAGGGATTTTGAAGAGCAACAATCAGACCAGCATCTAACAGGTCCTTTGAGTCATTTGAGTTACGTTTACCTGCTGTTGAATGTTAATTAGCATATAGCTGCTAACTAATGTTAGCAGTGAATGTTTGTTATCATCAGGTTTTGACGATTTGGACAGGCTGTTTCATTCACTACTGTGTTTGAAAGAGGAAGGTTTCATGTCTCATATTGCAATAACTGAGCATTGAATATTTTATATATTTAATTAATTTATTTAAACATTGGACATATTTAAATGTTGTTTTCATTTAAGACCATATGGGCAAAATTTCCTTGCTGTTTAATAAATAGAATAAATGGAAAACAAAGTTTTATTTGTCTCCCCCTTTTTTCCACTGATCCTAAAAATGATCCGATCCGTGAGTCAAATCCGTGATGCTATCCCAACTGTGCCTTCTGTGTTCATGTTAACATGCTATTGTTAACATGTCAGCTTTGTAGACTGTATTTTGTATGTCATGCACGTAGATAAGAGTGTGTAAGTCATGTATTTGATACATGCATGAATACTTTCTGATGTGAACCTTCACTTTTAGATCTGTGAATGTTTCTAGTGTTCAACACTAATCTGTTCCTGTATCACATTGTAAGCTTTGTGCTACTTTATATATTTCTGAATACTAAGAAAACACATATGAAACAAATCATGTGATATGTTGTCAGTTTTTGATGAGAACATAAATCTGTTGTCACAATAGAACAATACTATAAATTTGAATTTCACTTTTTTGGTAAAATTACGTATTCTGAACCACTGCACAGCTAAAATTAGCATTTCTTTGTTTATATGCTAAATATCTGTAAAGAAGCAGCCTTTACACCTTTTAAGGGTTTTTGTTTTTGAAAGCAAATTGATTTATTGGCATATACATTTCCCCCCACCCCTCCGATTTCATCAGGTGGAGGACAATCATATAGTTTGTTGTGGCTTGTTGTAAGATTCCATGTTGGTTTTCCTCCTGTCCTCCCTAATTTTTTGAATCACCAGCTGCCACTGTTGTGCACCCTTTCAATTACAGAAAAGCCTCCAACTAAATAGACTTAGGGTTGAAGCTTAAGAGTTAAGGTTTCTCTTCAATTTTCAAGACACTTGCTTTTAGTATTATATGTAACATTGCAAATACAAATTGTTTTATGTTTGTTTATGTTTTATGTTTTTTACTAGTGTAGTAAAGATGAGTTGGTTCCCTGTGCGGGTATTAATTGATTTCGGACTGTCGATGGACTCTGTGAGCTGGTTGCTCTCACCTGGCGTTGATTGCAGGAGTGGTGAAGAGGTAAATAGGGCTGCTGAGAGAGCTCCAGTGTCTCTGGGAAGCGGCATATGTAGGTCGCGGTTAGCTGCCCGGCAAATACTACTGCTACTGCACTCACGGTAGGGGGGTGGGTGTCGTTCGTAGCCGTTTAGGGCTGCCGGCGGTGAAGACAGGTAGGATAGGGAGAGACGCTTTTGTGGTAGGGCTGAGGTGAGACAGGGAACTGGGAAATTAGGAGTGCCTTGCTGCTTTCCAGCTTTGTCTTGAGCGCTTGATGTGTGGTCAGCGCTCCGGAGCTCTGGACTGGACGGACGATTTCCACATGGGCTTTCGCTGCACATGGGCCGTGTTGCACCAGTGCCACAAGCCTAGACCCTGGGGGAGGGTCTTGGGTGACTGGACAGTTAAGTGGTCATCTTAAATAAGGACATTTTTAAATGTTTCCAGTATTTAGTTTTGTTTATTACTGTCCTGTCTTATTGTGTTATTCATGATGTTTTATAGATCTTAAATCCCATAATCAGCAGCAAGGGTGGGAACCAGGGGTAAGCTGGGAGGAAGATAACTGATAGGTACGGGAGATATACGGCTGTCTCCACTAGCTCCGTGCGCATGCTCCATAGTAGTATGAGATCAAGTGTGCCTAGTTAGGGTGAAATCATGTGTGTTTGGTCACTGCGTGAAGTTTGCTGTGTTTTTCTTAAACGCTCTTTGTAACCTGTGGGTGTGAGTGTACCTGCCTGTCAGCTGTCCTAGTGGCATTGGTGTGGGGTGGTTTTGTGTGCTGTGAAACTCAGCCGTCTAGCTGGAGGGGGACAGACTGTCTGAAGAAGGATACGTGATAGCTTGGCCGGTTTTATCCTTGGTGCTCCCAAATGCTGTTGTATTATTAATTTCTGTAAAATAAAGTCTATCTATTTTTGCTTTATTGTTGTGGGTGTGTTATTCTATTGGTCTCTGACACCGGACCATACTGGGATAAAGGTGGTGGCAGCAGTATATTCTAGCCAGTCCAGTATTAAACATTTCTACCTATTATGAGGTTTGTTACACTAGCTATATATTTCCTTCACTCATCTCTGAAACAATCTGTCATGACCAAAGTTGTACTAAAGACAAAAGACTGACAGAGGAAGAAAGAAGAAAAGGAACTCTGTCATCTTGCCTTTGCAGTCTGAAAAATATGAGGCTGATAGCTTTTTCTGAGTTTTCAGGTTAATTTTTTTCTGTACTCACCTGGCCAGTAGTACATGGACACCCTCTTTCCCAGCTTCTGCAGGGTGACCCATAATGGCTCTGATCCATCCCACCAAAGAGGCAGTTGGCTGTCAGGATTGGTCCCAATCAGGAACTCCTTCTTAGAGGCTTCATCCCACATGTAGTTTCCAGTCATCTGATGAACATCACAGTGACGGCCTGACAAAATTAGCATAAATAATAACTATAGTTTATCCATCCAAAACAAGGTCAATAACAAACAAAAGGAGTATTTTTTAAAAAAAAAATTATTTTAGTAAACTATCAATAAATACTGCAAAAAATGAGGGGGGGCATTGTAGGGGACAACCGCTTCTTTAATTCTGTTAAATCTTTGAATTCTTAAGGCAATATTTGAAGGACTTTAGTTTTTCTCTTACTGTTAAACAATAGTCAAATTGCATACTTTCATATTATGAAGTAAGGGTTTAGCAACTTACATTTAAAGGTCCAGTGTATAATATATGGGGTATTTATAAATGCTGAGGTTCTAGATTTGAAGCACTCAGCTGCTCCCCCCTCCCCTCCCTAAGAGTATGGTGGCCGTCAAGGACAAGAGGCCCTTTGCTGAAGACCTCATAGTCCAGGACAACTTCGAGCATACCTAACAAGTCAAGGGAAATGGTGAAGATGTATTTAGTTATTTAGTCTATAATACTATAGGATATAGCTCGCAAGTAAGATAGCAATTATGAGTGTTTTACAAGCTAACATTAGCTATGTAATGCTAAACAAAACTTACGGTTATTTTACTAATGTTAGGCATTATTGATAGCGAGATAAAGTTAGCAATGGCAGGATAATGTTGCAAATTGTGTTATCCGTTTGCAGAGTCAAGTACCGGAGATTAGAGAGAGAGGAAGAGGGTGAGCTAGCGGTGCTGCTTAGCGTGTTGCTGCAGGCAGGGCCAGGCGAGGGAGGAGAGAAAACACCGGGACTGTGACAGCAATGGAAGAAGCTGGAAACCCTCTGAAGGGAAACGACTGAGGTTTGTGACGTTATTTATACAATTATTTTATTAAATTACTACAGGTTCTACACAATATTATATTTAAAATACCAATACAACACAGTGGTATTTACATAGCAGCTTTCTGCTTTACATTACTGTAGTCTGTATAGTTTGACATGTTATAGCAGTGTAATGTGAGTCAGTAGCCTCTTTTACAGCCCGTTCAAAGCGGGAATACTGCGCCTGTAATCCGCCTTGCTTCTCTGTTTAGTCCGTATTCAGACCAAATCAGGCAGTGCATAGTATAGCTGCTGGGTTGAGGAGGCATGTGGGTGTGTTTGTGCTTTAGAAGCTATCGGCTGTAAAACAATTAGAAAATAACGTTTATTGATCTGATTCACCGGCTTCTTCATTAACTGCTCAGCCTCTAGCTCACTCAGCTGCTCTCTCGTCTTTTTATTATGAGTCAGGAATAAAGTCTAACTTCACTTTTTACGTTATCAAACAAAGAGAAATGTCCTCCCCTCGGATCCTCTCTACGGCTATAATGCGATTTCTCTATAAATGAGGCTACTGAAAACATCAGCAATACTAACGTTACTGAATGATTATATAAATACTATATAAGAACACTAATGAGCAGCAGTATTTTGACTTTTTTTTTTTTTTTAATCATGTTTTTGTAGACTTGTTTCGGAACACTGGACCAACCATCCCTCTGACTCTATGCTTCCTACTTCCACCCTGCTTTTCATCACCCACCAGGAAACATCCCTCGGCCCTTTTCGATCCCCGTTGTCTGACTCCTCCCCATATCTTTCACTTCCCTGCCCTCTCCCTCCTTCCTCTCCTTCCCTCCTTATCTTCTTTCTCCCCATCCCTCCCCCTTCTTCCCCTCGAACCTAACCCCCTCATCCTGCATCCCACGACTCGACCCTAACCCCCACATCCTCACATCCCTGACCCTCCCCTGGTTTTTCCCACCACTCCCAATAAACATGCCTTGAATCCCAGTGCTACTTGTTGTCGACGTCCCCTCCCCAAACCTGTCACTCTATCGACTCTCCCCGCTCCTTCTTTCCTACCTGCGCTTCTTCCTCCCACACTCACACACACCCAACCCACGAAGATGTTAAGTATCTCTTAAACACTCATCCCTTCACCCCAGGATCCTCATCCCTTCATCCCAGACCCCTGTCTCCCCGACCCCCATTCTTTTCCCTGATTTTCTCCCTTTTCAACCCTTCTCCTATCCTCCCCACGCCTCCCATCCTTCATCCTTACTTCTGTTTTTCTTTCTCTAACCCAACCGGTCAAAGCAGATGGCCGCCCACCTAGAGCCAGGTTCTGCTTGAGGTTTCTTCCCATTAAAAGGGAGTATTTCCTCACCGCCATCGCCAAGTGCTTGCTCACGGGGGAATTTTTGGGTCCCAGTAAAATTAAGAGAAATAGTCCAAACCCGATATCCATAGAGGCGCTGCAACGCATTCGTCACTCAGCGCTATATAATAGAATCAAACCGCATATCCAACCTTCATCCCTCCAACTCGTCCCTTCACACGCTATCTCTCCCATCACACATTCTTTCCTCTCCTCTTACACCACCTTGGCTTCCATCCATGAAACGGCATCTTTTTCGTCCTTCGCTTTCCAGCGAGCCAACACAGCTCACTCAATTCATCTGAACATCCATTCTTTTAACCCACCCTACATTTAATCGAATTCCACGACAACACGGAGGGTGCACCCTCGCCTTCAACGCCGCCAAATGACTAGACCGATGCTTCCTCACAACTGTGAGTCAGCAGGCCACGGATCTTCCCTCTCCCAATTCAGTAGCTAGACGGGGCTAACGACCAGCCACGTGTTCCTTATGCATAACTTTACGGCTCAATACAATTCAATCAGATGACTTTAAAACGTTCATTTCCTGCATAACGGTCACAAAGGGTAGTGTAGTTTTAGAGACCAAAATAGTTTAATGTACCAGGCCGTTAGCTATTTCGTCCCGACGTGGCACCTTAACACAGGGACCAATAGGGAGCGACTTGCTTTTGACCTGGTCTCCAGGCGCCACTCGAGGAAACGCAGTCCTTGGCTCTTTCGCATCAGCCGTAGTTCACAGCCCCAGAGCTGGCCGATTAGTCAAGGCTTGGTACAACATCCCTTCTTCACGGGAGCCCACGTGACTCGCGTCAGCCTTCACAGCCACCAAGCAGAGTCACAACACCACATCAAAAGCTAATCGCCTTTTTCTCCTGAACACAATCATCCCAAAGTTCCACCAAAGTCCTGACCCTTCACAAGACAACTACTTTCTTGCTCTCTTAAAGTACAGCTGCACTTATTCAGTGCCTACTGTTTTCAAGGCTACAGCAGTCGTACACAATCCACTCCCAATAGGCCACTTCGATCGCCCAGTGCCTCCCCCATCCCACTCTTGAACCACTAAGCATCATTGAAGCCCTTCTTTTGGGGCACAAAAAGGCCTTGTTTTCACGCTACATCACCACCGCCATCATAAACAAGCCTCAAGGACACTATCCTCTGCCTTGCATCACACTCCGGCACGTTATCCAAAGTCCTTAAAGCCAAGCGAAGAACCAAAACAGCAAACACCAGTGTTCTGCTCCGGCGCTGTCTCTCCGATTCTGAGCTCCGGAAGCCTGAGACTCGCTCTTAACCCAGGAAGGGATATTAATCTATCGGTCTATCTTAGCTGCGACCTCTAGTTACGTCGTGATCCCACGTCTTTGTCCCATTCGTCCGGCCATGGCCCATATCCGGCCTTGGTTAGCTAGCGAAGCTCCTGTTCATCAAACGACACATACATTATCTTCTGTTCGGGAAAATAAGGGTTACAACTCTTTAGGCACGGAAACATCTGCAACACAACATAAACAAGTGCCTAGCTCACCAAGCTTTTCCACAAGACCCGCTTTACCGCCAAACCAGGAGAAATCGCTACACATTCCTGGTCACGAACTCACAAGTTTTGGGCAAGTTGGAGATTCCTCCAGAACCATACTCCCACCACGTTTTTGAACATCTCTTGGAGTCATTTTGGAGGCTCCATCCTGGCGAAGGACCAGAGAGACAGCGCCCCCACCCAAAGTCTCAACCTTCTTCCCCCCTGTTCCCTCCTACCTTCCCACCGTGGTAGTCCTTGTCCTGCCGACATACCTTACGTCCATCATCGAACCTTCGACCCTCCATTCTACGTTCTTCAACGCTCACACCTTGCTCCTTCCTTCCCCCCACCACTTCATCCCTCCATTCCTAATCGCTTTGTCAGTTTCCCAACCCTCCATCAACACGTCAGCTCCTTCGTTACTTCAATAAAACCGTTTAAATCTAACATTCTTGGTGTGGTCAAGTTAATGAAATGATGTTTATAAAAATTTATAAACAAAGTTCGGGAACTGAGACCACACCAAGAACACTACCAACTTCCGCTCAACAGAGTACTTAAGCACACCTCATCCGTTCATATCCCCTCATCTCAGTTGCAAGTCCCTCCCACCCTAAACCCTCTTTTTCATCAACCATTCTCTGTCCTCTGTCTTAACACAGGAACAGGAGAACATTTACAACATGTCACCAAACAACAGTTCTTAAACTTTTTTTTGCATGAACTGATTAATAAAACTTGTTAAAACAACTTTTTGTTACAGCGACTTCTGATACATACGTCTCGCAGTCAGGATAATCGCAGACTGACGAGAGACGGACCTGACGTCACAATTACTTCCACTGGCCTTCAAAATAAAAGCGTTGACTTTGCAAGTAAAGAAAATACACAATATAAAGCCAAAATAAATAAAAGTGTCAGGTTTACAATATAGGATAATACTGAAAATGACATAATAATAAATAAAAATACTCCCAAACGTAATGTAAAGGATTTTGGGGAAATTAATAAAAAAATATTAATATAACCAAGCCTCTTTTCTCTTGTATGTTACACTAATATGGCTAATGTTTCAGGCTACGTAACGTAAGCAGTGTTTCTATCCAGGGAAACGTATCTACTGCTAATACATATTGTACATCATCTAAGTTTTAAAACAACTACTGACCAATAACCTGCCTCCGCACAACATGGAAGCTCCTGTCAGGCATCATAGTACACTTAGTACAAGATCAATAGAGGTGGGGATCTACCACACCAGACAGGACCCCAGGTGCAGGTTGTGCAAGGATGCTCCTGAGGCAGTTCAGCACATAATAGCAGGGTGTAAGATGCAGGCAGGAGCAGCGTACATGGAATGCCATAACCAAGTGGCTGGCATAGTGTACAGGAACATCTGCACCGAGTATGGATTGGAGGTCCCAAGGTCACAATGGAAGACACCTACCTCCTAAAGTGGTTGGGAATGACCAAGCCAAGATCCTGTGGGACCTCCAGATCCAGACTGATACACTGGTGATGGCTAACCAACTGGACATTGTGCCTGGGATCCTGCCTGGTGTGGTAGATCCCTGCCTCTATTGATTTTGTGCTGAGTGCCTGCTCTTGTGCTGCTATGATCAGTGCTTCTGTGCTGTCACTCAGTCCAGCCTTTTCCAGCCACTAGTAGGTTTTCTTGATATCAGCCACTTCTTCCATCTGTCAATGGTACATGCCATTGTCCCTCCATGATGGTTCCTCCTCTTCCTCTGTATCATCGGGTTTCTGCTGCATGAGGTATTCACTTAGCAGTTTGTCTTTGGGGGCATCTTCCTGACATATTCCTGGATGTTGGCTGTTTCATTCTTGACAGTGGCTCTGATGCTCACCAGTCCTCAGCCTCCCTTGTTCCGCTTAGTGTACAGTCTCAGGGTGCTGGACTTGGGATGGAACCCTCCATGCATTGTGACGAGCTTCCTTGTCTTGATATCAGTGGCCTCTATCTCCTCCTTTGGCCAGCTTACTACACCAGCGGGGTATCTGATGACTGGCAGGGCATACATGTTGATGGCCCGTATCTTGTTCTTCCCATTCAGCCGACTCTTCAGGACTTGCCTTACTCTGTGGAGGTATTTGGCTGTGGCTGACTTCCTTGTGGCCTCATCAAGGTTCCCATTTGCCCCATTTGCCTGTGGGATCCTAAGGTACTTGTAGCTGTCCTGAACATCTGCAATGCTGCCTTCTGGTAGTTCAACCCCTTCGGTTCTGATCATCTTCCCTCTCTTTGATACCATTCGACCACACTTATCTAGTCCGAATGACATCCCGATGTCATTGCTGAGGTGGATCAGTGAGTTGATGTCTCGCTCATTCCTGGCATACAGCTTGATGTCATCCATGTAGAGGAGGTGACTGATGGTAGTTCCACTTCGGAACCGGTACCCGTAACCACTCTTTGAGATGATCTGCCTGAGGGGGTTTAGGCCTATGCAGAACAGCAGTGGGGATAGTGCATCACCTTGGTATATGCCGCACTTGATGGTAACTTGTGTGATTGGCTTTGAGTTGGTCTCCAGAGTTGTTTTCCACAGCCCCATTGAGTTCTTGATGAAGGCTCTTGGTGTCCTGTTGATGTTGTACATCTCCAAGCATTCCAGTATCCATGTGTGTGGCATTGAGTCATAGGCTTTCATGTAGTTGATCCAGGCGGTGCACAGGTTAGTCTGTCTGGTCTTGCAGTCTTGAGTGACTGCTCTGTCAACCTGTAGCTGGTGCTTCGCACCCCTGGTATTACTATCAATCCCTTTCTGGGCCCTGCTGATGTATTCAGCCATGTGCCTATTCATCTTAGCCGTTATGATGCCTGACAGGAGCTTCCATGTTGTACAGAGGCAGGTTATTGGCCGGTAGTTGGATGGGATCGTGCCCTTCTGGGGGTCCTTCATGATCAGGACTGTCCGGCCTTGGGTTAGCCATTCTGGGTGCATCCCATCCATCAGCGTTGGTTCATTTGTGCTGCCAGGCGTCCATGGAGTGCAGTTAGTTTCTTTAGCCAGTAGGTGTGGATCATGTCCGGGCCTGGTGCTGTCCAGCTCTTCATACCTGAGACTCGTTCTTGGATGTCTGCCATCGCGATGGTTACTGGATCTTGTTCTGGGAGATTGCTGTGGTCTGCTCTTAGGTTCACCAGCCACTGGGCATTAGTGTTATGTGATGCCTCTTTCTCCCATATGCTCTTCCAATATTGTTCGGTCTCAGCCCTGGGTGCTATATAAATATATCTATCTCTATCTCTCTCTCTCTCTATATATATATATATATATATATAGTTTCACTTCTCAAACAGGTAAGCACTTTCTTCTTCTTCCATATGTGAAGGACATATGGAACACATTTGTGTTGTGATTTTTACATTTGTGTGTTCTATTAATGTGCTTGTAACCCACATAAAATTACTAGTAGAGCTGTCTCTGGCAATCCCACAACTGGTCACTAGAGGGAGCTATAACTCTGCATAGTGCTCTTGATTCAGACTGACTGACAGACACGAGCCTCTTGCTCTTGGAGAAAAAGACAACACAACAGTGCTGAAACATCTAGAGGAAAAATATATAGGAGCTTCCGTAAGCAACAGCAGTTTTTTGACACTTACTTTGATGTTGGTTTACCCACTTTTGGGATTAATCTGTGAATCTCCAGTGTTACAAAAAAAAAAGGTTTTCCTGTTAACTGGTTCCCTTTTTTGTAAATGTCAGGAGTTTCTCATGGCAACAACAGATGTTCAAATCATGCAGAGGAAATGTTGCTGACCTTGTAAATGCTTGATTGGGATTTTATACCACTCATAATTTTATAGACAAGACTATCCATCTGACTAATTCAGTTTATGGTTTATGGAATTCAATGAAACTGTGGAATCAAATATTTTTAAGCACATTTTGATGCATTTTCTTCAAAATAAAATAAACTGTATCTTATCTTTGGGTTTTAAAATACCTCTGCTAGACCTCTGCTTCTGTTACCTCTGTTACCTCTGCTTAACTTGTGACCACTGTTATTGCAATGACCGCAACCACACAAGCTCAGTTTGGTGTACCTCTGAAGTTTTTCATAGATCCATAAACCATCAATAACCTGAATCAGATGGATAGCCTAGTTTACAGAATAATGAATGATATAATAATATCACATTCAGGCATTTCCAAGGTCAGCAACATTTCCTCTCCATGATTGGAAATTCTGCTCTTGCCATGAGAAATGCCTGACATTTACAAACGAAGGTACCAAGTTAACAGGAAAACCAACTGATTTGTAACAGCGATTACAAACTTTGTGGTGGCTGTAACATTACCTCAGTCTTCCTCCATAATCCATACTTTTTAACTGTTAGTGTCTGATTATACAATGTGATATTCAGCTGCTATTATATGGTGATCATTTTAAATATTTAGTAATATATTTTAGTTGTCCCCATCTCTGGCATAGCATGGTAGATAGGAATGTTGGACCCACATTTCACTGTCCTTGAAGGAACCACTAACAGAAAACAGCGTGAGAGTTGAAAAAGCCTGTAGTTCTTCCGAGAACCAATGACATCACTGGTTCTCGGAAGAGCAGATTAGATGGGATGTACAGGTGATTTATTTTTTTGAAGTTTGAAATGTGAAATGCCTAGAAATTTAGATTTGTTGGAATAAGCCATGCTTTATTTAACCAATCATCACCACATTTTATGCATTTATTGAATCATGAACTGACCCTAGATTGTGTGAACCAAATTTTGTACAAATCCGTGCAGCCAATTACGAAATATATACTTTTTTGCATTTGTGGCACTCCCTAATGACAGAATATTCCAAGACTGTGTAGTGAAGCTCAGATCAAGCATACAAATGCATGCACCAAATTTGGTTACAATTGCTCAAGCCAATTATGATTCATGAATATTTATTTAAAATTTAACTTAAGGACACAGGTCTCAAAATGTATGATTACAAAAAAAGGAATGATTTATTTATTTATTTCCTTGATAACTTTTGATCAATGTCTGTAGATGATCCTCACAAAAAGTGGCCAAGAGTAAAAAGTTGTATTTTGTATTTTTAGAGCAGAAGACCATTGGATCAAATATGCTGAATTGAGAGATTAAAATCATGAAAGAATTTTGACTCCTGACTGAGACGATTTTTAGATAATTGCGAAAGATGTAAACCTGATTGTTACAGTGCCACCGTGAGGTCAATGTGTCAAATTTTATGTGCCTGAGTAGTGGGTGGAATTTGCAACCCACTTGCTAATTTTGGCGACTTTTAATTGTACAGATTTTGCTGTACATTTTTAGCAGAGAAATAAAAGAAGAAGAGAAACAAGAAGTTAAAGAAAGAAAGCAAGAAAGAAAGAATAAAAACAATAGGGCTCCAGCAGCAAGCTTCACTGCTTGGATCCCTAATAACAATAATTCCTTTAGATACAGTAGGGCCTTTGCAGCACTCATTGCTTGTGCCCTAATGGTGAGCTGTGGCACTCTGGCGCAGCACTCAGAGGCTGCAGACTTATCAACATACCTGGCTTGCTGCCTTCAGATGCAATGGATTGAATGAACTGAAGAATACAGTATAAAGCAGCTATGTAGAACAGATACTGTAATCACCCAGATTCTTTTATAGATCAGTGCAGACCCCTTTGCTGACTTTCTTGCTGTATACACATTCAACATTTATTTCTGTGCCAACTTTAGTTGGAGAGTGTTTATTAGAAATCATGTTTTTATATTCAATACATTTCCATATTGCAGCAAGTATTTAATTTGCTCTTTTTGATAAAATCACCAAAACAGCAGCAGATTGATGTTGCCCCACAAATGGATTCAAAGTCTATTTAAATTTCGACCAAAATACAACAACTTGCTTTATGCTGCTTCAGTTGAATGAACAGCCAGCCTGTTTGCCCCTCTCACTGGTTGTTGCGCCTCCATAAAAATATGGTCTATAGTGTATAAAACTACCTGTTAAAGCCCCATTGGTTAATGATTTGTGCTTCTCGATTGCCTTTGGTTGATGAAGCTATGGGTTCAAATTGCATAGGGATGCTTAGACCACATTATACTTGCCTGCAAGTCTAGTTATAAAAAGATTTAGTAGGGGTTCAAATTAATTCAGATATGCTAATTGCATACTGGATTCTGATTTAGTAAATAGAATACCAACCCTAACTGGAATTCCATGTGTCATATAGCTAGAGCTTTCAGTTATCTTATGGATTGTTGTAAAATGTAGAGAAAATGCAGCAGAAATTTGAGTTTCAGTTGTTTCTAAATATTGAAAATATTTTCTATGTCCTGGTTGTGCATGCACATAGGAAGCCTGTATACAGTATTTGTCAGAAATGTCCTGTAGGTAACCTTCTTTTCTGTTGTGCCTTCAGTTCTGATGATTCAGCATTGTGGTCTGAGTCCAGCCACTGACAACATGTTCAAATAATAAGGCAGCACTGCTGTTGTAGTGTAATTAGTGCAAACTGCCTTGTCAGCATTCTGCATGACTGGTCACAAGGAAGACAGTGTCCTCCAACACAATTGATGTCACTTCATTTTATACTCTAACTGACCAAATACAGGCTGCTTTTGATCCCTGACCTTCAAATTTGTGTCTGTCAGTCAATAGCTTCAGTTATCTCACACAGGACTGAAACTGCCAAAATCAAAAATAAATAAAGAAATAAATTAATGACTCAATAAATAAATGAATATGCCATTAAATTCACCAAAAATATAGAAAAAAATATAGGCATTAATAAAATGGTACATTAATTGATATTTTATTTTTAATTTGCTTCTGTATTTATCTCTGTATAAATTCCCCCCTATTTAATTTATTATTTTTTGAATTTATGTATGTATTTGTCTGTATTATTTTCTCTTTGCATTCCCCCCGAAATGAGACAAGAGTTAAGAGAACACAACAACTTTCACTCACTCTCTTCTTTGTCGTCTCCTCCTTCAGGTGATAAATCAGAAACAGAAGTAGCTGTTGGTTGTTTTAGAGGCAAAGTGACCATCTGATACAGCAAGCCTGCATTGATGATGACTTGCTGAGCACATGCAACACCTATTGTGGTCTGTATAAATTTTCAGTTCTGTGTGACCATCCATACCAACATTTACTTGTAAACTGCTCAAACAGAAACTTAATATTGGCATACAGACATTAAAAACTTAAAGGTTACATTGTATTTAGGATCCAGTATACCATTCTCTATAAAATGGTAGACATGTTCATTTGATTATAAAGTGTTGTATATTTACAGGGACTGTTGCTAAAACCAAGCAGCTTTTAAACATAAGAATGCAAAATGAGAAGATGTTTGCAAAGAAAAGAAAAGCAATCAAAGAGTTCTGGGAGTACTTTTAGTATTATAATATTAGTATTTATATTTGTCCATCGGGAAATAAAGTCTGACAGTCCCTTTGTGTCTTTCCAGCGACAATGATGTTCACGACTTCTGATTGTTATTAGTGGCATAAGCTAACTATACTTCTGACTACAAACCTATAAAGGAAAAGATGAACACAATTATTGTTTCAAGGGAAAAACATTCATGCCATTAATGCACAACAGGCTTTCAGTAATACTTGCAGTGTTAAATGGACTGTACTTGTATAGTGCCGTTCTAGTCTTCCAACTCAAAGCGCTCGTTACACTGTCAATCACATTCACCCATTCACACAGTGTTGAGTGAGGTGAAGAAATGTGCAATCTTGCTGATAAGGAAGCTGAAATATGTCCTAACTAGATGTAGCAGAGAGTAACATAGTTCTCAAGAGCTATATGCCTCAATCTTGACTGTATTAGACTAGTAGGACGCTTTGGGCCTTAGAAGGCCATTATAGACCCGATATATGTATCAAACAAGTTATGTATATCAAAAATGTCAAAAAACAAATACCCTAAGGAGGATACCTCTACAAGTGTGCCAACAATGTATTGTCAGAACTAGGCCTTAGAGGGATTCAAGCTATTGAAGTAGGCCTCCTAGAGTGTAGCCTGTGTCCTCATAGACATGTGCTATGAAGATAAGGTTTTTTGAAAAGAGAAGCGTTCCTTTTTATTCTTTCTTATTATAATCTTTTTATTCTACTGCATTCTGTTTTTGGGTTTTTGTTTTTACTCTTATGTTAGTCCATTTATAGGTTAAGCCCATTAGGGGTCTTTAAGTAGTATAGTCACTTACCATATATGCTCATATATTTTCTTTTTGTATTCACTTTTTATTATATACTCTCGCCTATGTACATTTACTATTCTTATTTGTAAGTATGTTGTTGTAAAGGCAAATAATGAAAGGCATTGGAGGCAATGAAGAGGCTCCATCTGTGGTTAGTGTTCATGTTAACAGGAAACTACCGAGGGGCCCCAGCTTTATGCAGGTGCATTTTTGACCTCTCGGTTAGAGAGGTTGTTGGGTGCATGAAGCCTTAACGTTACTGCATATGGGGACTTTCCTACGAGAGAGCTGTGGTCACGTTTGGTGCAATGCAATGCAAGGAAACAGTGCAGATGAGGGTATAACAGGGTCAGCTTCCTGTCGTTTTAGCATTTATTAAAAACTGGTGAAAGTTGACTGTGAAGCTGAATGAACATTTAGAGCCTCCTCTTGGTTTAGAGTTGGTGTCTAGGGGGCAAGCCTCATATTGACCTGTAAGGAGAGATTTGAGTGTCTTGGAGCAATGCACACCTAGGTCCGGTAAGAAGGATAGATCTTGGTTATTGAGGCCCCAGTACGGGTCTTAGGTGTCTTTAGTGGACAGCACCTCCACTATTGGGTCCCTACCAAGTTCTGGCTGAGCTCTCCTTGGGTCAAGTAGGTGATATCCTGGCCGACTTCTCTCACTTTGTGTATGCAGACAGGCTACTCAAGTTTATGTTCATAGAGGTGAAACAGCCAATGTCAACCAGTTACCAAATTTAGAATAAACTAGAATAGAATGTCTAGAAAATCAGACACTAATTTATATATATACATATATATACACCCCCAGGGTAGGGAGTTTTGAGTAGAACCCCTCGCCAGACCAACCAATGGGAGCTCATGTTTTTGGTAGAAACTTTATGACTGTTGAGTTTCTTAGAGGGATAAAATTTGGAAATATTTTCCAAATAAGCGGTTCCTGAGACAGAGTCACTGAAGGCAGGTTTACGGGCACGCAGTAGACGGCGTCTCCCACACAGATTAGACGAGCGCTCGGAGTGACCCCGTAGTAGGCCAGTGGTTTGAATCACATAAGAGGACCCTTAACTTTAAAGCTCTGATCCTCTCCCCTTCTTTGTGCTTAGCAGCTTTAATCTCAGAGCTCATATGTTTGCCTTAGGTCAGAGACAAAGTCAGTGAGCAGGCGGCTACACATACACAGTAGTGACCGGACACCGGACAGAGAAACTGTCTGAATTGAAATTCCCTGAGGGCTAAGGGCCTACCAACATAGTCCAATGATCCGTGAGCTCTACCGGTGACAGATTAATGAATGTGCCATTGCCAGGGAAGTCTCAGTTTTCCCCTTCTGAGAGCAGCCGGTTTAAAAAGAAACATAGCTTTCTTCCTGCCCAGTATTTAAAAAGCGAAAGGCTTCTAAAAACGTGAGTGAGAGGGCCAGGCGCTGAGGCATGCAGGCTCTGTCCCCTGGCACGTCACACGACAACAGTCATACACTGAATGGGTACAGGGGCACTGTGCTAGGTCCCAAACTGCACATTAGAGAGAATTAACCATTCACACACTGCTGTCACAGCCATAAGGAGCAATTTGGGGTTCAGTATTTTGCCCAAGGACACAACATGCGGATTGTGTAACAGTCTGTGCTGTGTTAATGCTGTAATACCAAATAGCACCACAAGGTGGTGGCGGCTCCTTTTTGTTGTAATTTACAGAGCTTGCTGTAGTTTGTTTTCCTCCCTCCTACGACGCGGACCTCCATGTTGACTCTCTTTTCTTTTTTGTATGACTTTAAGAGTAAATTAAGTAGTGATGTGCTGCCTTCGTACATGACTCACGTATGATTAGTGAACGTAGTGCCGTGAAGACCTGGCTTTGTATGGTCGACATTGCTTATTGAATAAACCTGCTACGTAGTAATCCCCACTTCTGTCTGCCAAGTTGCTAACCGGAGCCCGAGCTAATCCAGCCATTGTCCTCACCTTCACCTCTTCACTTTACAACTGGAGGAGCTGGGAATCGGTCCGCCGATCAGTGGATGACCCACTCAACCTCCTGAGCCACAGCTGCACCTTGTTACTGTGTCGCTGTATTGCCATTTACACATGAAATTTGGCAAATGACAATATAACAAAACATCTACACTCTGGAAGATCTCCTCTCATTTTGCAGCAGCTGGTGGATGACGGGAACTGTTAACAGTATATATATACAGATATATAAAGATTTATGATAAATATATAAATATTAATACACAGTCAATGATTCCGACAGATGCTGATCAGAAATCATGGTGATGAAAAGTTACAACAAGAGAGTGAAGTTCGTCCCAAAGTTTGCCACTGTATATAGATATCCTACATTTCAATGAAGGGAACTTCATTCAGCTGTGATTGTGAATATAAACAGAGTGTGCTCTGTGGTGCTGTGGGAGTGGGGAAGGTCAGCTTAGAAAAAAGTCCTATGTGTCTGTATGGTGACATGGTAACATACTTGTCTTCGATCAAGCTCATCCTGATGCAGTATATCTATTCTGGCTTTTCACCCAGTCATTGCCAGATTGTTGTTCAATCCTCCATGGCAGCGCTCCAAACTTTGCTTACTCCTAGTGGCTTTTTTTGCTTCCTTGCACATTGTTCCATTTTTGTTTATCCTGTTTTCTATGTGCTCCACTGCTCACCTGCCACTCTGTCTGCTTTGGCATTGGTTTGTGCAAAGCGAAGACTGATACAATATCCTAGATTTGTGACTTGGAAACACTTAAAATCCTCACATTACATGTGTAAATTAGCCCACATTAACAGGTATGTTAACCCCTTTTAGTGACCTTAATCACTTCAGAACATATATATATATATATATTAGTAAAATACTGTCTACATACAATTGAATTGAAAGAACTCATAGTACCGTGTAATCCCACTAGAGCACTGCACTCCCAGAATGCAGGTTTACTCATGGTTCCTACAGTATTTAAAAGTAGAACGGGAGGCAGAGCCTTCAGCTATCAGACTCCTCTCTTGTGGAACCATCTCCCAGATTCGGTCCGAGGGGCAGACACCCTCTCTATGTTTAAGAGTAGGCTTAAATGCCCATTAGTACTACTAGTGGGCTGTTTTTGACCTTACTAGTACTACTAGTAAAAGCCAAAATGCCCACTAGTCACATCAGTTGCACAAAATGGTAATGAGGAGGCATGAAAGGAGGTTTTCTATTGGCTCTCTGGTTCAAAATAAAGCAAACCAACAAATCAGGACTCAGAATTTCATCATTATCCCACCTGTTTCATGCATGCAGTCCACTTGTACTACTAGTTGCCGTATTCCTGTACTACTAGTACTACTAGTGAAGCTCAAAATGCTTACTAGTAGCACTAGTAAGAGCCCAAATATCCACTAGTACTACTGTTTTTGACCTTACTAGTACTACTAGTGAGAGTAAAGAAAATTAACTACTTAACTAGTAACAGATTTTTGCCTTACTAGTTAACTAGTTAAACAAATTTCATTCGACTAGTAAGACTTTGTGCTGAACATGTGAAGACTTTGACTGAACATGTATGAAATCTTTCGTGCATGTTGACACTTTACTTTAACTAGTTGAGCTTTTTGCCACACTAGTAGTGATTGTGTGCAACTAGTAAGACTTTTCATTAACATGTTGGGCTATTTGTCAAACTAGTTGGCATTTTTGGCGCACTAGTCAATGACTTGGTATTTCGACAAAATTGTGCACTAGTCGACATCTGAGTGCAAGTAGTTAACTAGTTAAGTGCTGCAACTGTCATAGATGTTAACTAGTGAAATATTTTTAGGTCACTAGTAATACTAGTCGCGCACAGATGTCAACTAGTTCTTTCATGCTTCCTCATTAGCATTTTGTGCAACTAGTGTGACTAGTGGGCATTTCGGTTCTTACTAGTAGTACTAGTAAGGTCAAAAACAGCCATTTGATATGAAGGATATCTAATAAATGCCCAAAGGGCTTTCCATACATCCCTCCCACGGTGGATTTGCAGAGAGATGGAGGGAAATCATGTATGGAAAGAATAATAGAGGAAATTAGTTTTAGAGGCATGAAGTAACGTTTATGTCTGTTCACGTTGGCGTTGAGGTTTAATGAGTGACCGATTTAACTGGTGACTCTCAGCAGAATGAGTTGCTTGTGGTGACAGCAGCTTCAACAGTCTTCAATTTTACTAAGTTTAATTTAAATACATACTCATCCATGTTTATTATCTACGTTAACGTTAACATATATTTTGTTTAGCAATATGTATTCACCGTTTCTCATAATGCGGGAAACAAACTGTAATTTAGCCTACAAGTTGGCAGTGCAGTTCTAGAATGAATCCTCCATAAAAGTAAAAGTTAGACACGGAGTTCCTCAAGGTTCTGTTCTGGGACCTTTATTATTCACTCTATATATGCTTCCTTTAGGGAATATTATTCGAAAACACTCCATAAATTTCCATTGTTATGCAGATGATACCCAAATATATTTATCAATGAAGCCAGATGAACCCAATCAGTTATCTAGACTCAAAGTGTGCCTTAAAGATATAAAGACCTGGATGACCCGCAATTTTCTGCTGCTAAACTCGGAAAAAACTGAAGTTATTGTGCTTGGCCCTAAACACCTTATGAACACATTATCTAATGATAGTTATCTTTGATCAGGATATGTCCTTTAATTCCCACATAAAACACATTTCAAAGACGGCCTTTTTTCACTTACGTAATATCTCTAAAATCAGACATATCCTTTCACAACAAGATGCAGAAAAAATAATCCACATATTTGTAACTTCTAGGCTGGATTACTGTAACTCAATATTATCAGGCTGCCCTAAAAGGTCTATAAAGACTCTGCAGCTGGTCCAGAATGCAGCGGCTCGTGTTCTGACTAAAACTAGAAAAAGAGATCATATTTCCCCCATCTTAGCTTCGCTGCATTGGCTTCCTGTAAAATCCAGAATACAATTCAAAATCCTTACGTACAAAGCTCTTAACAGTCAGGCACCATCTTATCTAAAAGAACTCTTGGTACCGTATAATCCCACTAGAGCGCTGCGCTCCCAGAATGCAGGTTTACTGGTGGTTTCTACAGTATTTAAAAGTAGAACGGGAGGCAGAGCCTGCAGTATCAGGCTCCTCTCTTGTGGAACCATCTCCCAGATGGGAGTGTGAATGAGTATGAATGCTTAGATGGGCAGGTTGGGACCTTGTATGGTAGCCCCTGTACCCATTCAGCGTATGAATATGGGTGAATGTGATATGTAGTGTAAAAGCGCTTTGAGTATTCTGAAGACTAGAAAAGCGCTATACAAGTACGGTCCATTTACTGGGATGTTATATAGTTATCTTCTTCTATAGTTATATTGTCATCTAATTAAACTGTAAAATAAGCGTCAAATTTCTCATAAGGTGCTGGCTGCTCTGCTAATCTATATTTTTCTCCCAATAAAAAGTAACTAAGAGGGGTGAAGGGCACAAAGTGGTACAAAACAATTTTATATCACGTTTTTGACATTGCTGCTACAAACAGCTACATCCTGCATAAAGAGCTGTGTGCCACCAGAGGTGAGCAGCCCATGTCGCACCAGGCTTTCCAGGAGCTCCTCTCTGCTGAGCTGTGTGGAGTGTCCCTGGACCTCTCAGAGGCACCTCAGGAGAGGCAGCAGTGCCACCACACACCTGTAGCAATTGCTACAGGTAAGGATCCTTCAAAGAAGGCCACAGAGGGGCGCAAAAAGTGCAAGTTGTGTCGGAGAAACACACCGTTCATGTGCAAAGTTTGCAGAGTGTCCCTGTGTGTCATCAATGTCAGAAATGTTTTGTACATGTTTCTACATTCAGAGATGTTTTAGATCAGCGTGTTTTGTGTATTTATTCAGTAAAATGTGATGAAAAAACAAGTCCGATTTTTGTATTTTTTAACTTTGACACAATTTCAATACCTTTATCAATTATTATAGTTTTTTGACCTACATAACCTTTTAGCGTAGGTTGTACAGATTCTAGGGATATGAAGCACTTGAAGATACTCCAAAAAATGACATCACAGTAAGCAAAAATACCAGTGTAGGCACTGGCGGACCATTTCTATTGCAGCGTTCTAAGGGTTAAAGAAACCTTGACTGACAAAACTCTTCCGGGTTCTCTGGAACTAGCAACAGTAACACTTGCCAAAACCAGGCAAGGATCGCAAGGAATGTACTTCTTATCAGCCCCTTAGCTTCCTTAACTCAGACTACAAAATATTGTCAAAATTGTTTGCTCTAAGAATGGATGGCATAATTCCCAAAATCATTAACGCTGACCAGACCGGCTTTGTCAGAAACCGATATGGAGCAGACAATGTTCGGAGATTGCTCCATATAATGGAATCAGCCAACACACACAAAGATCCCATGTTAATAATGTCAATGGACGCGGAGAAGGCATTCGACAGGACTGAAACCAACTTCCTTTTGCAAACTCTTCAAGCAATGAATTTCGGAGAGAAATTTATCCAGTGTATTGAAACATTTTTTAATGGCCCTAAAGCACAAATTCTAACTAACGGAGTCCTGTCAGGTGCCTTTCCGCTGTCCAGAGGCGTCCGCCAGGGCTGCCCAATCTCATAGCTATTCTAAATAGCTATTGAACCATTAGCTATCACTTTTCGCTCAAATTTGGTGCAGAAGAACATAAGCTAGCTCTCTGTCCAACTTTCTACTTTCTATCCAACCCATCTAACTCAGACCTGATTAAACCTTTACAGTGGTGCCCAAATGGGTTTAAGTACCTAGGCATAGAAATGAGGAGATCCACGGATAAAATTCTTAAAAGCAACTTTATCAAATTAGTAGACCAAGTTAAGTCAGATTTGCAGAACTGGAGGGATCTGCCATTGTCACTAATTGGCAAAGTAAATTTAGTTAAAATGAGTGTTCTCCCCAAGTTTTTGTATTTATTTCATTCTGCTCCGATTAAAATAAAAAAAATTAAATAAATCCATATCTAATTTCCTAGGGAAAGGCAAAAACCTCTAGAGTCCAATTCTCATGCCTCCAGGCCTCATACGCCATACAGATAGATAGATAGATAGATAGATAGATAGATAGATAGATAGATACTTTATTAATCCCCGAAGGGAAATTCAAAATGTCATAGCTCAATAAAAAAAGCAGTCCAAGTCAATTAAAATTCAAATTAAAGAGTCTGATTGCAGTGGGATGAAGGACCTCCTGCAGGACAGAGAGAGGAGCTGACTGCTGCAACTACTCCTCTGTTGTTGCAGCAACAAGAAGACTGTGGAGAGGGTGTCTGCTATTTTTCATCATAGCATTCAGTTTCTTCAGTGTGTCCAATCTCTTGGTGTTTTTGTCAGCAAGGCTGCCTACCCAACACATTGCAGCAAAAAAGAGAGCACTGGCCACCACTGTGTGATAGAAGATGGTCATTATCTCCTCACACACATCAAAGGACCTCAGTGACCGCAGGAAGAACAGTCGGCTCTGTCCCTTCCTGTAGAGAGCGGTGGTGTTAGGGGACCAGTCCAGCCTGTCATCAACAAGGACCCCTAGATATGTGTTGGTGTGCACCACTTCTATTTCCACCCCACAGATTGTCACTGGCTCCAGAGGGGGCTTAGACCTGCGGAAATCCACAATCATTTCCTTTGTTTTTGAGGTGTTCAATTGAAGGCGATTTTGTCGACTCCATTCACTGAAGGCTGTTATTAGTTCCCTGTATTCGGATTCCTTGCCATTCCTGATACACGCCACAATAGCAGTGTCATCCGAGTATTTCTGGATGTGGCAGGACTCAGAGTTGTATTTGAAATCTGAGGTACACAGTGTGAACAGGAATGGAGCCAGCACAGTCCCCTGTGGAGCCCCCGTGCTGCTTTCCTTGAAACACAGTTCCCCAACTTGACAAACTGTGGTCATTGTCATTGACCTGTAGCTCCAATGTTTTTACGATATGTGAAGTCAGGCCCACTGGTCTGTAGTCATTGAGTTCAGATGGAAATTTTATTTTTGGTACCGGTGCAATGCAAGATGTTTTCCATGTAGCCGGTACCCTCCCCAACTGCAGACTCAGGTTGAAGATCTTCTGTAGAGGTTGACAAAGTTGGGCAGCACAGTCTTTGAGCAGCCTTGAGCATACACCATCTGGGCCAGCTGCCTTCCCAGAACATAGTTTCCCAAGCTCCAACTTCACTCCCATTTCAGTGACAGACAAGGGTGGAGGCACAGGTGTGACAACGGGAGTAGCTGCAACAGTGGAGATGGACACATATGTAGGTGGAGGAGGCAGAGGTGTGACAACAGGAGTAGCTGCAGCAGTGGAGATGGACACATGTGTAGGTGGAGGAGGGGGAGGAGGATGAGGAGGAGCTGTGTTGGAGAAACACTTGTGAAGAAGAAGGAGCCACGGTGGAGATACATCTATGAAGAGGAGAAGGAGCAGCAGTGGAAATGGGTGTGACCACAGTGTCAAATCTGTTGAAGAACTGGTTAAGTTCATTGGCTCTATCCACATCACTCACAATTGGCTGTATTTTCTTTTTGTTGTAGCCAGAGATGGTGTTGATTCCTCTCCATAACTCCCAGATGTTGCTGTGTTGTAAATTTCTTTCAATTTTCTTTTTGTATTCCACCTTTGCCATCTTCAATCTTCTCTTCAACTCATGTTGCACCTGTTTGAGCTGTTCTTTGTTACCGTTTCTAAAGGCTTCCTTTTTCTGGTTGAGGATTGCTTTTATGTCACTAGGGATCCAGGGTTTGTTATTGGGAAAACATCATACAGTCTTTATTGGTATGACTGTATCTCTACAGAGGTTGATATATTCAGTAAAACGGTCAACCTGACCATCAATGTCCAAACTGTTCCCGTCTGTTTCCAGCAGCACATTCCAATCTGTGCATTCAAAGCAGTCCCTTAGAGCCTCACTAGCTTCAGGTATCCATTCCCTGACTGTGAGAGTAGTTGTGGGCTGACTCAACACACAGGGCTTGTAGCAGGTCTGCAGAAAAACTAGGTTGTGATCTGACTGGCCCAGTGGTGGTAAGGCAGTAGCTCTATAAGCATCTTTGACATTGGCATATAGCAGATCAAGTGTTTTACTTTCTCTGGTAGGACAATTAACAAACTGTGTAAATCCAGTCAGGTGGGAAGACAGTCTCACATGATTGAAATCTCCAGATATTAATACAAGTGCCTCAGGATGTTTAGTCTGTATCCTGGCAACAGTTTCATGGAGAACTTCACATGGAACTTCAGCAGTTGCCTTGGGAGGAATGTACACAAGTATTGTTATGATATGACTGAATTCTCTTGGTACATAGTATGGTCTCATACCAACTGCCAACAATTCAATATCTGGACAGCACATCCTCTCCTTGACAGTAATATGTGAGAAATTACACCATCTCTGATTCACAAATAAAGCCACTCCTCCTCCTTTCTTCTTTCCACTAGCTTTAGTGTCTCTGTCCATCCATATTAGAGTGAAGCCAGGTAGTTCCACACAGGAATCAGAGATGTTTTGATTCAACCAGGTTTCAGTAAAACACATGAGGCTGCACTCACGGTATGTTTTCTGAGTCTTCACCAAAATCTCTAGTTCATCACTTTTGTTGGGCAGGGAGTTGACATTTCCCATAATGACTGATGGCAGAAAGGGCTTATATCTCCATTTCCTGGCCTTCACCTGCGCACCAGCATCTCTCTTTATCTCAGTTGGAATGGGATGATATCCTCCAGACCTGCTTACTTCAAACGACATAAGCTCCTCTCTAGAGTAAATAACTCTTCTCCCCACAACATTCATCCTCGATTGACAAAAAACAAGACAAAATACAAAAAATACAACAAAAATAAATAAATCAATCAAGTAAAAGTAACGAACTATCTGACTATGCTGCTGCTCCTGGCTGCGCAAATTCTAGAATCTACCTTGCAGCTCGTTTCCATTCAGTTTAGTGTTGGTTGCATGGTGAGGACAATGAGACCATGTGGCTCTCCATTGAACAACATCTATTGAGAAATGTACCCTTGAAGACGATCCCTTTCCTCCCCTCTAAGAAAGCACTTCTGAATATTACTAGGAATCCCATAATTTTAAACTCATTTGCTGCTTGGCAAGAAGCGGATGCTGCTATTGGTTTAAACTTTACACTGCTTCATAAAACTCCCCTCTGGGATAATCCTAGAATTCCTCATCTGATTAGAGATGGGACTTTAAAAACTTGGGTTAACAATGGCATTAAAACAGTTGAAGATTTATACAATAATGATAACTTTATCAGCTTTCACATTTTAGCTCAAAAATTTAAAAAATCTTCCATTCTACAAAGGGACTGACATCTGCTTTCTTTATCATCTTAAATAATATTCTGCCAGCATATAAGAAGAATGATAAAAATGGGCGTCAGATCAGGATTGTAACTATGAGGATGCTGATTGGTGCAATATCTTAAAAATGTCTCAAACTACCTTAATCTCAACCAAACATAGACAAAAACAGTTCAATATCTTCAATAGGACCTATTATATACCTCACAGATTGCACAAAATATATAAATATATATCACAATGTCTCTCCCAACTTCCAGAGAGTACTGTATAACTACCTCTGGTTGAACATCTCAGCTCCTCATAATTTGATCAGGGCTGCCTGGGAGAATGACCTCCCCACAGCAGTATTCATCCTCAATTGACAAAAACAAAACAATAAATACAACTAAAATAAAATAAAAAATAAATAAATCAAGAAAAAGTAGAAAGCTATCTGACTATGCTGCTGCTCCTTGCTGCGCTCTAGAAACATTGTACACAAGTTCTCCATGTCAATGTGGATGACATAGTGTTGGCGTCCCTCTTCTGTCCTTCGTCAGCTGTTCCTGCGTTGCTGCTGTTTGTTAATTAGGACCCAAGCGCTGACCAGCGTGAAGCCCTATTGTTTCCATAGGGATTATTATTATTAGGGCCCGAGCGCTGATCAGCGCAAAGCCCTATTGTTTCCATAAGGATTATGATTAGGGCCCAAGCGCTGACCAGCACGAAGCCCTATTATTTCCATAGGGATTATTATTATTTTATTTTATTTTTATTATTATTATTATTATTATTATTAGGGCCCGAGCGCTAATCAGCGCGAAGCCCAATTGTTTCCATAAGGATTATTATTAGGGCCCGAGCGCTGACCATCCTTCGCCATGAAATTTGAAACGGCCATAACTCTGGCACACATGATCCCAAGAGACCCAAACCTTTTGTGATTGATCAAGAGTCCCGCCCTTAACGCATCCATGTGACAATATTGGACCTGAGTCATAGCGCCACCTACTGGCAACAGGAAGTTACATGTTTTAGGCTCCAACGCCCTGTGGGTAGCAGTGATTGGATCCACCTAAAATTTACTCAAAATTGCCTCAAGACCATGGAGATCGTACATTATGAAGTTGGTGACTTTTCGTCGCAAGGTGTTGCCATGGCGACGCAGCGAATTTCGATGTCTCGCCATGAAATTTCAAAACATTATAACTTGACTCTACGTACTCTGATCTTTTCCAAATTTTATATGCTATTTAGGGGTCCAGGTCTGAATACATGTTCAGTCTCATATTTAGCTAAAGTCATAGCGCCACCTACTGGTGACAGGAAGTAACATGTGTCGTACTTTGTCTAATTGCGCCTAGGAAATTTGTCTGATGCACCTGAAATTAAGTCAGCTAATAAACAAGACCTTGGTGATGCTTCATTTGGCAGGTCATGACCCAAAACTGAACGCTGTTACCATGGCGACAAATCCTTCGCCATGAAATACCATACTGTTTTTCAGGGACAACGGATGGCTCTACAGTCACGAAACTTGGCAAATATGTCTAGAGGGACACCCTCTGAAATTCTATGTAGTTAATTCTAATGGGCATGGCAAATTGGCTCAACAGCGCCCCCTTGAATATCTCAAAATTGAAGCCCTGCCTTCCAGATTAATGTAGAAAAATGAAATTCACAAGGCACATGTATAATGTCAAGACGCACAAAAAACCCTCTTGGAGCCATATCGTAAGTCCAACAGGAAGTCGGCCATCTGTGAAAAACTGGTCAATTTTCGCCTTTTTTTGGCCATTTCGCATACCTTGTATTTCAACGAACTCCTTCTACAGAATTCATCATAAGGCCTTCAAAATCAGTGTGTGTCATGTAGACTGGTGTATGATCAAAAGTTATCAAAAGATTGAGTCTTGATGTTTCGCCATGCCAGAGGACATTGCCATAACATTAGTATATATGGTGAGATCTGCCTGAACCTTTACAGATTTCCTAACAGTCCAGGCCTGAGCATGTCTACATTACAATATTCAATCAGTGATGCAAACTGGCTCCATAGCGCCCCCTATGAATTCTCAACGCAGCAGCCCCAGTAGCAGGTAAAATATTGAAATCAGCACGGGTCTGGAGAAATTTACATGCCTGAGACTGAAACAGTTTGACTGCGCCTAGCTCCACGTATGCGAGGGCGCGAGGGCCCGATCATCGCTGCTTACAGCTTTAATTGTTGTTGTTGTTGCTGTTCTCTTTCACTGCCCCCCCCCTTCTCTCTCTCTCTCTCAGCCCAACTGGTCAAGGCAGATGGCTGGCCACCCAGAGCCAGGGTCTGCCTTAGGTTTCTTCCCGTTAAAGGTGAGTTTTTCCTTACCACTGTCCCCAAGTGCTTGCTTAAATGGGGAATTGTTAGGTCTCTCTTTCTGTAAATTAAAGAGTATGGTCTAGACCTGCTTCCATGTAAAAGTGCCCTGAGATGACTTTGTGTTGTGATTTGGCGCTATATAAATAAAACTGAATTGAACTGAATAGTGAAACATGGCGCCAATAACCCCACCTTGTGGCCATTAGTGAAACATCAACATACGACTTACTATTTAGGACCCTTTTTACTTTCAATTTTAAATAGCTCTCTTAGCTCTGGCTGTGTACCTGATTATTTTAAGCATGCAATTGTTCAGCCACTTTTAAAAAAGACAAGCCTTGACCCATTACTGCCCAATAACTACAGACCAATATCCAAGCTCCCATTCATATCCAAGGTATTGGAGAAAGTTATGTATAGACAACTTACACAGGTCTTGGACAGTAATGAGATCTTTGATAAGTTTCAGTCTGGTTTTCGTGTGGGGCACAGGCACGATGTTTTAATGCGTGCTGATGCTGGGGAATGTTCAGTGTTGTTATTTCTTGACCTGAGTGCAGCTTTTGACACGGTTGACCACTCTATTCTCCTGAACAGACTCCAACGTTGGGCAGGTATAACTGGAACTGCCCTTGACTGGTTTGCCTCCTACTTATCAGACAGGAGTTTTTCTGTGGCTGTTGATCATTTCTTGTCCTCCTCTGCTCGTTTGTCATGTGGTGTACCCCAAGGTTCAATTCTTGGTCCAATCCTCTTCTCCCTGTATATGCTCCCTCTTGGCCTCCTTATTAGTCAGTTTGAATGCATGTCTTATCACTGTTATGTGGACGATACACAACTGTACATCTCTGTCAATTCAAATGACCTGAACAAACTATCCACCTTACACGACTGCTTAACAGCCATCAAGATCTGGATGTCAGACAATTTCCTCCAGCTCAACCCAGACAAAACGGAGGTCCTGATTATTGTCTCTGACAGCATTTCAGAAACTGTACAGCAGTGTATTGCAAACATTTGTCAAACAATCTGCACGAAACCTGGGAGTCCTCTTTGACCATCACATGAACTTTGAAAGTCACATTAAGAGAGTCACCCAATCCTGCTTCTTCCACCTCAGAAACATTGCCAAGCTCAAAGCCATAATAACCTATCAAGATCTGGAAAAACTTATTCATGCCTTTGTGTCCTCCCGTCTGGATTACTGCAATTCTCTCTTCACCACCCTTCTTCTGTGTCTCGCCTCCAGTTGGTCCAGAATGTAGCAGCCAGACTGCTAACCAACACACGGCGTAGAGTACACATCACGCCAGTTCTTGCCAACCTTCACTGGCTACCTATTGCTTCTAGGATCGATTTTAAAATCCTTTTAATTACTTTTAAGGCACTCCACAGGCTGGCTCCAACCTACCTTTCTGATCTACTACTCTTAAAAACTCATCTTTTTCAAAAGCACTTTATTGAATGATTTCCAACTAGCCTCTGCATTGCTCTTACTATTTTTTACTGTTTTATCTGCTCTTATTCCTTTTTGTTGTGTGATGTTATTCATTTTATTTTATTTTAACTTCATTTTACCTTTTTATTGTATTTTTATTTCTCGCTTGTTTTATTTGCATTGTACAGCACCTTGTAACTACTTGGTTTTGAAAGGCGCTTTATAAATAAAGTTTACTTACTTACTATGTCCCGTATGTCTTCAATTCAAACATGTTGACCAGATTCAGCAAAATTGTACAGATGGATATGCTGAACAAGTGCGTAGTATTTGATTAAACTTCACCTGTAGGTGGCGCAACAAAATCTTGAATAATTGCTGCTGAAGCAGAAATTGCAGTCTCTCCATGCATCCGTAGTGGGAGGGACTAAAGATATATGAGGGAAACATGGATGCAATTTAAGAGACTTGAAATGCACCCTGTGATTCCTGATCTTGCGAGACCTGGGGTGCAATTCAACATGGTGGCACCCCACTGCTGAATTAAGAACACTTCAAAACATAAAAGCTAAGCGTCTCTGGTTCAATACTCCACAATGGACAAACTGGAAGAAGTGGAACAATAAAGTGTTGACCAGCTTGGAACAATGGGCAAAAAAGGAAAAAAGGGATCAATCAGCTCTACACCTTCTGCCAAATACCCTCATTTACTCGACTCATTCATAAACTCTCCCACCCAGACAGAAACTTCTGTGTCTCTGAGACACACTTCTGTCTTATATCCATAAACCATACGCTGTCTGCTCTGGATGCAAAGAGCAGATAGCTTGGAGACCATAGCCAAAGAGAAACAGTTAAAAAAAATTGTCCAAACTCTCACAGAGGAAATAGTGGCTGTCACTAGAGACAACAAACAAATGAAAGAAACTGTACCAGATCTGCAAGCAGACTCAATGCAAGACAACAATAATAGTTTTAAAGCAATATATGGAGGACTGTGGACTTATCAATAGTTGGAGGTTAAGGTGAAAGAGAATATTCCTACTTGTCTCAAGTACATCATTCATCCTCCAGAATTGATTTCTTTAAAACTAGCAATTCCCTCCACTTAGATATTTCATAAACACAGATTCATTCGAACACTATTAGCAACCATGCACCATTTTCATTATAGCTCAACAGAAATCAACCACCAGATGGAGGTTTAACACATTTCTGCTAAAGGGCCAAGATTTTGACAGTCTCTCAAAGAGACTGAGCATCCTTCATTAACATAAATGATTCTCTGAGTACCTCTCCAATACTTCTCTGGGTAACTGGCAAAGCTCTATTGAGAGACAGGATCATGTCATGCTCATCCTATAAAAAGAAGAAAGACATAGAATTATAACTTAAATTGGAAGGAAAACACATACGCCACCAATCCCACGAAAGTACGTTGGCAATTACTGTAAGATAACAAACTGGAACTGAATGATCTCATAAACAAAAAAAAACAATTTCTTGTAGAGAGCTCAGACACAACAGATTTCAATGCAATAACAAGTCAAGTAAATACCTGGCAAATCCAATTAAACAAAACAAAGTAAAAGCATCTTTTACTGTTATTAAGGACTCAGCAGGGAAGTCTCTGCATGATTCTAAACATATAAATGATGTATTTAGGAACTTTAACAAAAGAGTGTACACCTCAGATCATAACCCAAATATTGAAGAAATCCATAAATTCCTTAGTACTAAAAGCCTACCACCTACCAAAAAGTTAGTACCCTTATCCCCTGAAGAAATGTACAGTGCACTCAATGGCATGCCCAGTAACAAAGCACATAGTACTGATGGTTTCCTTGCTGAGTTCTACAAACTTTCTGAACAACTGTTTCCCCATTGTTTATTAAAATGATAACAGAACTCACAATCACGTCCAAAATACCTTTAACTATGAATACAGCAATGATCACCCTACACTGTAAAAAAAAAGTTTTTACAGTAAATAACTGGCAGCAATTGACAGGTAACTTAGTGTAATTCATTTCACAGTAAGTAGTCATCTGTAGGTGTTGTATTTCAAGGACCTCCTCCTAGAAATTTGACCGAACTGACAACAGACAGTGTCATCAAAAGACTTTTGCGATGAAAAGTTATCTACTTGCTGTTTCACCATGAAACAGTTTTTACTTGAATGTACATCATCCAACCTGCTAGGGCTGTGCAATATGAAAATATATATTGTGTGACGAGAAAAGTGTTGTTTCATTCTTTGCTCTATCATTTATATTATTGTGACACAAATTACACTTTTTACGGCAATATTTTTCATCATTGTATCTGTCCGTCTTTTACTTGTCATCTCCACCACTGTCTGTCTCTGCTGCACTGCACACACTGAGGGCTCATCCCCACAGCGCTGAGAAAGAGCGGCAAAATACAGTTAGATACGGTCTTTAATCGTATTATTTACCAAATTTATGTGCACTCTTTTAATTTCAGCTCAGTGTGTGAGTCTCCATTGTGTTTTGCTGTCATTCATGGTTGCACTACTCTTCTCTGCTCTCTATAGCGCCTTAGCCCATATTCAGACCATCAGGTGATGTGGAGTACAGCCGCAGTGTTGAGTGGAGGGGGTGGGGCGCATTTGTGCTTTAGAACATAACCGCTGTGAAACAATCACAAAATAACGTTTTTTGATCTGATTCACGGGCTTTCTCGCTACCAGCACTCCCTCTCTAGCTTGCTCGATCACATCTCTCTGTTCTTCTCTTGTCTTCTCTAAATTGAGTTGGGCAACTGATAAAAATGTCTGACTTAACTTTTAATGTTATCAAACGAGGAGAAATGTCCTCTCCTCATCGTGGTAAAGTTCTTGTACTCCTTCAAGGCAGGGTTTACAGCTCTGGTCAGTCTGATCTCCATCACACCTCTGTCAGAACATCTGCATGCCACTGGGGGGAGGGGTGTGCCCAGACGCACAAAAACGTCTCTTGGAGCAAAACCATAAACTCAACAGGAAGTTGGCCATTTTGAATTAAGCAAACATTTTTGGCAATTGGGATGCTTTGATGAAATCTGCTCATTAAAATACAGATAGACTTCAAAACTTGTGTGTGATCTAAACTCGTTTGTGATCAAAACTTATCAAAATCATGAGCTTTCACTGAACGCCCTTGCCGTGGCGATGCAGCAAATTTTGAAGTTAGTTAGTTTGGATCCCATCCCAACTAAGCTGTTTAAGGATGTCTTACCCTTACTTAGCACCACCCATCAGGATTTAGAGTGGATCATAGCACAGAGACAGCACTGGTGAAAGTCACAAATTACCTCTTAATTGCATCAGACAAAGGACTTGTCTCTGTATTTGTCTTGTTAGACCTTAGTGCTGCATTTGACACTGTTGATCATCAAATCCTGTTGCAGAGACTGGAACATTTAATTGGCATTAAAGGAACTGCATTAAGCTGGTTTAAGTCCTATTTATCAGATTGATTTCAGTTTGTACATGTTAATGGTAAATCCTCCATAAATGCAAAAGTTGGAGATGGAGTTCCACAAGGCTCTGTTCTTGGACCTATACTATTCACTTTGTTTATGCTACCTTTAGGGAATATTATTTGGAAACACTCCATAAATTTTCATTGTTATGCAGATGATACCTGTAAGAAATTTATCGTGTCAAAGTATGTGCCTTAACTCCTGTAGATTGTCAAAGGAGATCTACTTGTTAACCTTGTTGATACCTGGGAGGAGAATTCACTGTATAGACTTGGTAGGGGGTCATGAAAGAGTTGCACTTAGCACCACCCTACTACATATGATCAATATATCTTTACTAACTGGCTAAGTACCACATTCCTTTAAAGTAGCTGTAATTAAACCTCTCCTGAAGAAGCCTACACTCAATTCAGGTGTCTTAGCCAACTTATCAACTAAATGATTCAAATTGCTATAGCTTGAATGTATATCATCCAGCCTGCACCAAATTTCTCATGCTTGATAAGAACCATTAGTGACTAATGGTCAACGTCTGAGCTGTCTGTATATGATGTATACAACCTAATTGAGTCAAGAGAAGAACCTCATCAGTTAAAACACATACGTTAAATAAGGTAGCCCTGTCAAAATCTATGCTGTGCTACACTGATGCACCAAGTCAAACCAAGCCAACACATACATGGAGAAGTTCTAAAAAGATGTATTTTGTGTTTTCTAGCACCACATAGTGGACATAGGGAATGATAGTTATCGCCTACATACAATGTCCAACATTCAGGAAAATGCATATCTGTGTATGATGCCCTCTAGTAAATGGTGCATCATGTTGCTCAGCAATAACAATACTGTGACTGCGGCACACCCAGACATGTGGCATTTTTGGCGATATGCATGCTTTGTATTTTAACAAACTACTCCTACAGATTTCATCAGAATGGCTTCAAAATGTGCATGTGTCATCTAGACTAGTTTGTGATAGAAAGACCCACCCCAAAATTAACACCAGAACAGACACTTCTAACTTGCCATGGACCACCAGATGGATCCTCGTGGGGCAGGGCTGTCACACTTCCAGTAAGTCTTAAGGTCCAAAGGAGCCAGTACTTACTACAAACCATTGCGCACCTTCAGATCTCTGCCGGTACACCACAGGACCTCTTACCCTGACTGGAGCAGTATATGACATCATCATGATATTACATGTGAGTGGATGCTATATTAGTGAAACCACAAGAAACCCTGACAAGAAACAGAATTAACACTGAAAACAGACATCAACTCTATGTGAACACCAGACCAAGGGAAGGGGTCAAATATAATCGACCAGGAGTCAGTGGACAACCCGAGAAAGATCAGATCTACAGAGATCTACATCCACCACCACTGACCATATTTGAAAAAAACACAGGGTTTGTACAACGTGCACTCATCACATGCCGTTATTACTCAAGTTGGCTGGGATACAGATCAAACCCTCCCAACTATTAAATACAAAATGAATATGCATATCAGTCATTAATAAATAATTCATACATATTTTGTATCTTGTACATTATTTATTTATTTTATGGATTTGACCTGTTTATATATTTTATTCCCAAAAATGCATCAATAATTATTCAGCATAATTCACAGGCATTCTGTATGTTCATTCATTTATGTTCTCATCTGGTCGTATAATTTTCCCTATTACCAGTTACTCTCGAATCTACAAATGGACAATAACTTAAAACAAAAATCAACATAAATTTGAGGTGTTATTCCACTGCTAATCTACAGAACACTTTCCATGGTCCTAGTCATATATTATCCAACTCTATAGAACACTAATGGACATCATTCTTCCGAAACATATCACCCTGAGTCTTACATAGGTGTTCAGCTGGTCTGAGATCTGTTGACCACAGGTCACCTTTTGGCTTGCAATCCCTTACAAAAAATCAGTCTATTTGGTGGTCCTTGTCATGTTTCAGATGTCTATGAGTTGCTTAAAACCCTAAACTTTTTTACATGGTTTCATTTAAATAGCAGCTTGAATTCTAAAGAGGTAAAATAATTCATTAAGATTAGAGAGAGGTCAAACAAAAGGAAGCGGATTTTACTGTTTTTTCTTCTTTCCTCTGATTAATCATTTCACAACTCCTCAGACTTGTGTGATCCTTCGGAGGGGCTGGACCCCGAGGTTGAGAATCAGTGGATTAACTGTATACAAAGTAGTTCAAACTAGCTCCACCTCAGACAGCTACAACATTAAAATGCACAAACAAATAAAGAACACAAACAAGATCTGGAGATATTTGAAACTATATGGTAATAAATCAGTTATAAATAGGCTACAGCAGGGATGATTTGTAGGAGCCGCAGTGAGATTTTGGCCGATTTTTCGACCAAATATAAATAAAGAAGATGAAAAGACGACGCGATAGATAGATAGATAGATAGATAGATAGATAGATAGATAGATAGATAGATAGCCCACCTGTCATTAATGAGTAATAATTAGGGTATGACAAACTCGGAAAGTCTGGCGTCATGTAGTCCACCTTCACCCCATTGCTCACTAGCTCCCGAAATCCGGGTAGGGCATGCAGGTGGTCCATGTAGTCATAGCGGAATCCATCGATCAGAAACACGAGCAAGGGGCGGGCAGCGAGACATTGCTGTCCGTACAGCAGCATCAGCGACAGGAAAAGACGCAGAGAGCACTCGGGTGTGTGTCTCGGGCACATACTGGTGTCACGTTAGGTGTTGCTGTTGTGACAGACGGTGGTAACCCGAACAGGTTCTGGCTGGCGCTGAAAATGAGCAGGCATCTGAACGATGTCCCACACTACAGTGGGTGGGGAAGCTCCGCACGCATGGGTTGGGCTAATTTGGAAAAAGGAAGAAAACGTTTTAGAGCCCCAACAGAATTTGATAGGCCCCCACCCAATTTAATAAAAAATACATAAATAAATAAACCAAAGAAGCAACTGCTGTACAATTCTAGTGGTGAAAGAAGTATTGTCAGCTAAGGCTACTTAAAGAATTCAAATACCCTAAGTCACAATGAACATCTTTCAGAGTAGACTATTATCATAAAGTCTATTACTTTCACACACCGTAAATTTGAAATAGCAAATTTAACACCCTCAGAGTTAAAATTAACACTGACTCAGTGTTTAAATGGGAACCACTGTGAAACACACTTCTGACACTTCTGATGAAGTTAACATTATAAACATTATGACAATGTTACTTAATAAACTCTTATAATGTAAATTATGAACACCATAATAGATAACAAGAACACTGGTCAGTGTTCAAGGTTCTCTCATTAGAGACACTCATGGAGTAACTATTCAACACTGCACCAGTGTTCAACTAACATTTGGTAGTGACTTCTTTATCATTTAAAACAGGGGTGTCCAAACTACGGCCCGCGGGCCAACTGCTTCACTGATGATGTGCAAGATTTGTACATCATCAGTGAAAGCAAGACTAGTTTAAAATGAGAATGAATGATATGTGTTTGAAGGAAGAGAGAATCTGTAAGTTAAAGGAAGTGGAGTGAGAGGAGATACACATCCTGCAGAATGTATTGCAGTCAATGAGAGTGGGACAGGGACTCCTTATTAATTAAGGTTCAGATCTCAAAAACTATAAGGCCTTTTGAAAGAGAGGAGGTTTGTAGGAACATTTTGAGGCAAACTATGTGCTTGAGGAGTTAAAACTGTAGTAGTGAGACCTGTTTAGAAAATTTTCGGTTCATCCCATAGACTGCCATTATAAATTTTAATGCTTTTAAAAATTATATAAAATGGCTGAAACATGTTACGTTTGAGAAAAATACAAACACACATCTGCTGAATGAGCTGCACAGATTGATGTTTGAATGGTTTTTATAGCAAAAGTATGCAGCAGTTGAAATGCGGCAAAAAATGTATGGAAGATGGAATAATAAGAACTGGAAATGCATTTCCTGCTGAAAATGCGTGTGAATGCTTAAAACTGAATGAATTGCAAAGCATTGCTGAAAATACTAAACACTTGTTTAGGATCCTCATCTGTACAAATAGAATGAGATTACCATGGCATGGCACATTTAAGAGATTTGGTAGATAATAAGTAGTATGGTGCTATTTTATTCATGACCACAAGGTGGAGCTATTGGTGCTGTGATTCAGTATGTTGTGCAGATTCTCATGGAAAACCTACCTAAGTTTCATTCCTTTAAAGGTCCAGTGTGTAATATTTAGAAACATCTAAAGGAACAAACTTGATAAAAATTGAATAGATCATTTAAAAGTACATTTTAATTAGTGTCTAATCATCTGAAAATAATAATTGTGATGCTTTTGTTACCTTGGAAATAAGGCATTTATATCTACATAGGAGCAGGTCGCCCTCCGTAGGAGCCGCCATGTTGGATCGCCATGTTTCTACAGTATCGCTAAACAGAAAAAACTAACACAAACACGTTTTAGATTCAGTGGGCGACTACCGGAAATGCACCGGCTTTGGAACAAAACGGAAAAAAAGAAGAACGGACCACACATTTTGTATCCTGAGAAGATTTGGAACCAAAACCTGATAAATGAAGGATCATACTTATTTAGAAAAACACAGGAGTCTAAATAGTCATCGTCATTGACACAAAAACAGAAGAAGCTAAACGAAATCGGGACAAGCAACTGCATAAAGAGGATAAACCCAGATGGAGATCCATGATGAGAGAAATGTTTGCAGACTGACGCTGAAGTTTCCTGTTTACTGCTGGACAGATAAGAGTGTAATGTAGATTTATTTCACTCCGCTGGTAATATTTTATAACCTAGATGATGTACAGTGTTTATTAGCCGTAGATACGTTTCCCTGGATAGAAACGCCACTAACGTTACGTAGCGTGAAATATTAGCCATATTAGCACACCATAGCTTCAGTTTGAGCCTCTCTTGGAGCTGCTGGTCTGATAAGAGACAACAGGGAGGTGACGTGGTGCTAATAATCCAAAGATTTATTCATTTTCTGTGGCAGTAAAGACAACGGACCGATAACTAAGGTATTTAGTGCTGGTGATGAGCTAAGGACACTAAGTCAGAGTAATGAGTTAGTGTGAAAGATAAACTGAGGAGAAATCTGCTCATCACCCAGTTAATACAGTCTGTGAATATTTTTCACAGTGCTCCATAATTTCTTTGTTTGCTCCTAATCTGTCATTTAGTAGCACTTGTACACACGGTGTAAAGTTAGCTTATAGTCCAACGCAAGTAACGTTTTCCCCGTTTCAATGTTGGAAAATATGTAATGTTAATTGCTACCACAGCTTTAATTTTACATTTATCAGTCAGAAGTCTAATTTTTCTGTTTATTTATTTTTGCTATGTTTATCCAGGCCAGCAAAGGCTCCCAGCATTTTAGGACGTAGCATAATGTATTACAGGGTATATGACTGTGTCACCTAACTTTTATTTTCTTTTTCTTTCTGCTGTTTCTGCAGCTATGACAGAGCTCCTGCAGCATCGATGAAAAGTGTTGCCTTTATCTTCATAATAGGTCAGGAATATTTTACCATGTGCCATTAATGGCTGCAAGTACTGAGGTTTTCACTACAACCAAAGACAACACAAGTTGATTTTGTCACGTCGTGGTGAAGTTTAGTTTTTGTCCTGTCTCCATGTTTTGTCTTGTCACTTCCTGTTTTATTTTGAAAATTGTTCCTCCTTGTTTCTGGTCACTTGCCCTTCATCATGTGTTTGTCTGATTACCCCAAGTGTTTCCACCTGTTCCCCTCACCTGTTCCCCATTCCCTCGTCAGTTATGTCTGTGTATTTAATCCCTGGTTTTCAGTTCTGTCCTTGTCGGTTCATTTTTGGTTTTGATTCATTGTAGTCACAGTCAAAGTCACAGGCCTTGCCTTGCCTTGCCTTGCCTTGCCTAGCCTAGCCTAGCCTAGCCTAGTCTTGCTTTTTCACAAGTGAAAATAAAGGACTTTTCGCACCTCATGACGCCTCTGCATCTGGGTCCTGCTTCTGCCAATTCTTGACAGATTTCACTGAATAGCTACTTGTCTCTGACTGAAAGTGTATTAATGAAAATCAGCAGTGTCTGATAAACACATTAGATAGATAGGTATATAGATAGATTATATATAATAGTAAGGTCATTAATTTGTGCTTTTTTTAAAAACATTTTTCTCAGGCACTACGGGTCAGCATTATTCACCATGTGTGTGACATTCACACCTGTCATATCAGAAGTATTGCAGACCAAGTCAGGAGAGGTCCAGGTAAGTGATAAACATCTGTTTTCCTATGTAGCATATTAACTTACCTGTAAGTCCTACTCTTGGTTAAATAGTGTTATTTTCACATGTTCAACTGTATAAAATGTATGAAATAGTAAATTAACTCTGTGTCCCTGCAGCTGCTGCTCTACACCACTCCTGGAGCAGATGAGGAACAGCAGTCTCAGTGAATCATGGGTGTTGTTCCTGCTATGAGAGCATCTTCATCCAGAGCAGTAAACTGAATACCTTTGGTGTGGTTTTGGTTTGACCCTTGTCTGCTATTATATGTGCAGCAAATTGACTGCTGGAAGGTGATCAGATAAGTTTAATCACACTGCTTTTAGCTGAACAGACTAATGTTTGACAGCTTATTCTGTCTTTATCAGTCAACTCTGAAGAAAACAGAATCAACTGTTGGCTAACAATCAAATGTTTGTTTGAAAGTAATAGCATAAATGTCCTTAAAGAGCTGAACATTTTCATATATGAATGGTTTCTGTTGCTCAAAGTATACAGTAGTTGAAAGCAGCCAAAAAACATACGGAAGAATAAGAATAATTAGAAATGCATTTCCTGCGGAAAATGCGTGTGAATGCTGAAAACTGAATGAATTGCAAAGCACTGCTGAAAATACTTAACACTTGTTCAAGATCCCCATCTGTACAAATAGAATGTGATTACCATGGCATGTTACATTTAAGAGATTTGGTATATAATAAGTAGTATGGTGCTGTTTAGTTCATGACCACAAGGTGGAGCTATTGCTGCCATGATTCAATGTGTCGTGCAGATTCTCATGGAAAACCTGTGTACCAAGTTTCATTCCATTAAAGACCTGCCCTTTGGGCAGAATTTTGTGAAATTTTACACACTTCTGTAAGGTCGCGTTGTGTACAACATCTCCAAATTTCGATCTGTTTCATTATTGAGGAGTTCTGCTGAATTTGGTCACCATGGAAGGTTGAAATTAAGAAATATGGAACTTGATAAGTATTATGTTGGTGTTTCACTAATGGCCACAAGGTGGGGCTATTGGCACCATGTTTCACTATGTTGTGCACATTGACATGGAGAACTTGTGTACCAAGTTTCATTTGATTGAAGACAACAGAACTAAAGAAATATCATGTTATAATATTCTCTATAATAAACTCTACTGACGTGCTACAGTAAGCGTATTCGGTCATTTCCAGTTGCCGACTGTGTCTACTGATAGCGTTGTTGCTGCTCTCAATTTGATCGTGTTACTATAGTATTGTGGATTAACACCTACTATATTTGTGAATTGTGTGAATTTTTCGCTAGTTCCACATAAGCACTCTCATTGTGTTTATTTTTCTCTTAGCGACGTTTTCTTGCTAATCGCATAGCGGTTAGTTATTTGAGCTCAGCAGCTAGCACTAGCACTAACAGCTAACCCGTAAACTAAATAGTTAGCCATGGCTTCTCCTTCTCCCTCTCGCTCTCCTGCTCTCTCTTGCTCAGTGTGTCTCATGTTCAGTTATTCAGTTACAAACAATCAGTAGGTAATGTAGTTAGCCAGCCCCCTGTAGTCGGTGCAGACCAACCTAGCATAGCTCCTACTCCCCTGATAGTTCCTGAGCAGGCGGGAAAACAGGGTTCTGGCTGGGTGACTGTTCGAACGAAGCATGGCCCTAAGCAGAAGCCCACAGTTCACCACCAACCCGTTCACGTTTCAAACAGATTTTCCCCGCTCAGTAACACACCCGCTGAGAAACAGACTCTGGTTATTGGCAGCTCCATAGTCAGAAACGTGAAGTTAGCAACACCAGAAACCACAGTCAAGTGTATTCCTGGGGCCAGAGCTGGCGACATAGAATCAAATTTAAAACTGCTGGCTAAGAGTAAACGTAGATATGGTACTATTGTTATCCATGTCGGCGGTAATGACTCCCGGTTACGCCAATCGGAGGTCACTAAGATTAATGTGGAGTCGGTGTGTACTTTTGCTACTACAATGTCGGACTCTAGTTTTCTCTGGACCCCTGCCTAATCTGACCAGTGATGACATGTATAGCCGCATGTCACAATTTAACCACTGGCTGTCGAGGTGGTGTCCAGCAAACGACGTGGGCTTCATAGATAATTGGCAGACTTTCTGGGGAAAACCTGATCTGATTAGGAGAGACGGCATACATCCCACTTTGGATGGAGCTGCTCTCATATCAAAAAATATGGCTGAGTTTATAGCTAGACCAAAACCATGACAACCCAGAGTTGAAACCAGGAGGCAGAGTTGAGTCTTACACGCTTCTCTGCACTTCCATTAGACCAGTTACCCGCCCTAAACCACATAGAGACTGTGTCTGTCCCCCGACCATTTAAATCAATCATAAAAATCTAAAACAAATTAACATTAAGTCTGAAACTTTTCAGCAAAAAATTTTTTTAAATGCGGTCTCTTAAACATTAGATCATTATCTTCTAAATCCTTATTAGTGAATGATCTAATCTCAGATCAGCATATTGACCTATTTTGTCTTACAGAAACCTGGCTATGTCATGAAGAATATGTTAGCCTTAATGAATCCACTCCTCCCAGCCATATTAATACTCACATCCCTCGAGATACTGGCCGAGGAGGTGGAGTTGCAGCCATTTTCATATCCAGCCTTATTGTCAGCCCTAGACTTAAATTTAAATTTAATTACAATTCTTTTGAATGCCTTGTTCTTTATATTTCTCGTCCAACCTGGAAACAAGACAAGGGAAGACGCAGACAATAAATACACTGGGTAAGGGGAACAGGTGAAAACACTTAGGACAATCAGACTGGGACACATGAGGAAGGGCAAGTGACCTGAAACGAGAGGAGAGTTAATTTTCAAAATAACCCCCCATTCTAGGGCCGACTCCTGATGGCCCAGAGCCCTCAGGATGGTCCCTATAGAAGTCCTGGATAAGGGATGGGTCATCTATGTGACTCTGAGGAACCCACTGTCTCTCTTCTGGCCCATATCCCTCCCAGTCCACCAACAACTTCTTCCCCCAGCCTCTGTTGCGTACAGCCAACAATTTCTTAACCCTATAGAGGAGGCCTCCATCAGCCACCTCCAGTGGCGGCGGAGGTTTGGTGGCCGGAACCATGGGACTATCCATTGCAGGCATTGCAGGCTCAAGTGTGACCTTGGTGATGGGAAAGGGACCAACGAACCATGGTCCCAACTTCTTGGAGGGGACCTTGAGACGAAGATCTTTAGCTGACAGCCACACTCTCTGCCCAGGCCGATACTCAGGTGCAGGACTGCGTTTACGATTGGCCACCCTTTTGACCCTGTCCTCCTGCTGGGTGAGCACTTGATGGGCCGCGGCCCAGATGCGGCAGCAGCGACGAACCAGGGCGTGGGCAGAGGGAACAGACACTTCTGTCTCAGAGTCAGCAAACACTGGAGGTTGGTAGCCATAGACACACTTGAAGGGGGAGAATCCTGTGGCGGAGGTGGGCAGAGAATTGTGGGCGTATTCTACCCAGACCAGGTGAGTGCTCCATGTAGTTGGGTTCTGGGACACCAAACATCGGAGGCCGGTTTCCAGCTGTTGGTTAAGGCGCTCAGTCTGGCCATTGGCCTCCGGGTGATATCCCGACGTCAGACTAGCAATGGCACCGATGAGCTGACAGAACTCCTTCCAGAACCGAGAGATGAACTGGGGCCCCTGGTCTGAAACAATGTCTTTAGGAAATCCATGGATTCTGAAAATATTCTGCATCATGATTTTGGCAGTTTCTTTGGCTGAGGGCAGCTTGGGCAAAGCAATGAAATGTGCCATCTTAGAAAAACGGTCCACCACAGTCAGAATTGTGGTGTTACCTCTTGAGAGCGGGAGCCCCGTGACAAAGTCCATGGATATGTCCGACCACAGCCTGGAGGGAATCGGCAGTGGCTGCAGGAGTCACACACGTGACCTGGAAGAAGTTTTGTTGCGAGCACACCTCTTGTTCTATCTGCCAAGAGGCCGCTCCAACCACACGGTTCAGTGGGAGTATGGGTTCTGGTACCTTGGCACCAGGCTCAGGGTCGTAGATCCATGACAAGGCATCAGGTTTGATGTTGTGGGACCCTGGCCTGTAAGACAAAATGGTTAAAAAACAGAGCCCACCTGGCCTGGCGTGAATTGAGTCTCTTGGCTTGTCTGATGTACTCAAGATTCTTATGGTCAGTCCAAACAATGAACGGATGCTGTGCCCCCTCCAGCCAGTGTCTCCATTCCTCCAACGCGACCTTGACAGCCAGCAGCTCCTGGTTGCCCACGTCATAATTCCTTTCCACAGAGCTCAGGCGGCGGGATAGAAAGGCACAGGGGTGCATTTTCCCATCCACTTCAGATCGCTGAGACAGGATTGCCCCGATTCCTTCATTCGATGCATCCACCTCCACCACAAATTGGCACTGTGGGTCTGGTAGAGTGAGGATGGGTGCAGACATGAAGCGGCACTTGAGGGCCTGGAACGCCTCCTCTGCCACCGCAGACCAGTTGAAGCAAACCTGGGGAGAGGTCAGAGCATGGAGGGGAGCAGCTATTGCGCTAAACCCTCTGATAAACCGTCTGTAAAAGTTAGCAAACCCTAGAAACTGCTGAACCTTCTTACGGCTATCAGGCGTTGGCCACTCTGCCACAGCGCTCACTTTAGCCGGGCCCATCTGCACTCCTACAGGAGCCACAATGAAGCCCAGGAAGGAGACGGTGTCGGCATGAAATTCACTCTTTTCTGCTTTTACATATAAGTGGTTGTCTAGGAGCCGCTGAAGGACCTGGCTAACATGGTACTTGTGTGTGTCCAGGTTCGGTGAGTAGATCAGTATGTCATCCAGATAAACATAGACAAACTGGTCAAGAAAGTCCCTGAGTACATCATTGATCATGGCCTGAAAGATAGCAGGAGCATTTGTGAGACCAAAAGGCATGACTAGTTACTCATAGTGACCACTGGGGGTATTAAACCCTGTTTTCCACTCATCCCCCTCCCTGATCCAAATGAGATGATAAGCATTTCTCAAATCTAACTTCGTGAAAACTTTGGCCTGCTGGAGTTGATCAAACACAGACGACATCAAGGGGAGTGGATAGCGAGTCTTTATTGTAATGTCATTGAGGGGGCTGTAGTCAATACACAGTCTCAGGGATCCGTCTTTTTTACTCACAAAAAAGAAACCTGCTCCAGCAGGTGATGAAGACGGGCGGATGAGCCCTGCCTTCAGTGATGACTCAATGTAGTCTTTCATGGCTTGTCGTTCGGGCCCTGACACAGAATACAGCCGCCCCTTGGGAATGGTGGATCCGGGAACGAGATTGATGGCACAATCATATGGTCGATGCGGTGGGAGTGACGTCACCTTGACTTTATTAAAGACCTCCTTGAGATGGTGGTAGCAGGTGGGAACAGAGGTCAAATCTGGGTACTGGGATTCTGTGGCAAGGTGAGCAGAAACAGAATTTATAACAGTGGTAGTTATCCCCTGGGTCCTAGGCTGGAAACACTCTCTGCCACAGTCCTCCCCCCACCCCAGAATTCTGCCTGTCAGCCAGTCTATGTGGGGGTTGTGGCAGGTGAGCCATGGATGTCCCAGTATCAGGGTGTGTGCAGGTAAGTGAAACAGGTAAAAGTTCATTAGTTCATTGTGATTGTCTATAGTAAGAGCAATAGGTTCCGTGATATGGGTGATCGTGAACAGCAGGTTCCCATTAAGTGCTCTGGCTCTGATGGGATGAGAGATTGCTTCAGTTTTCACCCTCAACCTTTTGGCTAACCCCCAATCCATTAAGCTCTCATCTGCTCCTGAGTCAATTAGAACCTTCAGTTCAGTAACTGTGGTGTTGTGTGTTACCTTGATGGAGGTCAGACTGCGTGCAGTAGAACCTGAGGTCCAGGACCGGCTCACCACCCGAGCTGTCTTGGTAGGGCAGGCAGCCACTAGGTGTCCGGATTCTCCACAGTAGAAGCACAGTCCTTCCTTGAGGTATCGCTGATGTTCCGCCTGAGTCAGCTGGGCCCTGCCCTAATAGGTCTATAAAGACTCTACAGCTGGTCCAGAATGCAGCTGCTCGTGTTCTGACTAAAACTAGAAAACAAGATCATATTTCCCCCATCTTAGCTTCGCTGCATTGGCTTCCTGTAAAATCCAGAATAGAATTCAAAATCCTTCTTCTCACGTACAAAGCTCTTAACGGTCAGGCACCATCTTATGTAAAAGAACTCTTGGTACCATATAATCCCACTAGAGCGCTGCGCTCCCAGAATGCAGGTCTACTGGTGGTTCCTACAGTATTTAAAAGTAGAACGGGAGGCAGAGCCTTCAGCTATCAGGCTCCTCTCTTGTGGAACCATCTCCCAGTTTCGGTCCGAGGGGCAGACACCCTCTCTATGTTTAAGAGTAAATGTTTGAACTGTTTAAACTTTCCTTTTTGATAAAGCTTATAGTTAGGTCTGATCTGACTCGCCTTGGATCACCCCTTAGTTATGCTCCTATAGGCCTAGACTGCCGGGGGACTTCCATTGATGCACCGAGCTCCTCTCTCCTCTCCTCCATCTCTATGTATTTTTATTACTATTAATGCATGTTACTAACTTTACTTCTTCCCCGGAGTTCTTTGTGCTTTCTGATCCACAGGAAGCTCCATAAACCATAGACCATGCTGATGTGCTGACGTCCTTCTCCTGCCCTCCGCCAGCTGTTCCTGCTATTGCTGCTGCTTGTTGCTGCTTGCTGACTATTGTTGTTGCTGCTGTTTTCTTTCATTGTGTGTCATTGTGACCTCCTCCAGGAATACACTCCCTCTCGCACCCTCCGTTCATCCTCTACCGGACTCTTATCCACTCCCACATCTCGCCTCAGTACCATGGGTGCCCGAGCCTTCAGCTGCTCAGCACCCAGGCTCTGGAACTCTCTCCCCCCACACATAAGACAGTCAGACTCTATCACCTCATTTAAAACACACCTCAAAACTCACCTGTTCAAACTTGCATACACACTATAATCGCACTTCATGCATCTCACCTGTTTGCTCTCTCTCTTTTTTGTATATACTGACGTGTTTTTTTTTCTTTTATTTATTTTTTATTTATTTTATGCTATTGTTGATTTTATCTCTTGTAAGGTGACCTTGAGTGTCATGAAAGGCGCCTCCAAATAAAATGTATTATTATTATTACCCCCCCCCCCCCCTCTCTCTCTCTCTCTTTCTCTCTCTTTCTCTCTCTCTCAACCCAACCGGTCAAGGCAGATGGCCGCCCACCCAGAGCCAGGGTCTGCCTTAGGTTTCTACCCATTAAAGGGGAGTTTTTCCTTTCCGCTGTCGCCAAGTGCTTGCTCATGGGGAGAACTGTTGGGTTTCTCTTTCTGTAAATTAAAGAGTGTGGTCTAGACCTGCTTCATATAAAAGTGCCCTGAGATGAATTTGTGTTTGGCTTTGGCGCTACATAAATAAAATTAAATTGAATTAATATTACAGTAGCGTCCCATGTAGGTATATTTGTATCAGTTTTTTACATAATGGTGCACTGTCACCATATGTACAAGATTCTCAAATTTGGTGGCAATCCGAATCAGTATTGAAGAGTTATTGCTCGTTAAATGCATCAAGCCACGCCTCCAAAAGTTTGCTAACCAATTAAAGACAGGGTAAGTGATACCAAAAAACGAAGATAAGAGCTATGTTCGGGGTCCTCTATATATACTGTGTACCATGTTTGGTGAAGATTGGGTAAAAAATGTGCCAAAAGTTGCAGAAAATGTATTTTTGAAAAAATTCAAAATGGCGGAATTTTTTTGGACACAAATGGGCGTGGCCTATTCCACTCTACTTGGTACCATCCAAGGAGCACACTGTATAAAAATTGTTGGAATACGCCTAACGGTTGATGATTTATAAGCCAAAATGTAAAACACAGAATAACTGACCACATGGTGGCATTATTGAGTCAATGTTTTAATATGTTAAGCATGTCTAGGTGGGACACCTGTACATGAAATATGAACATTCTAGCTGTTTTAGTTTTTGAGATATTAGCTTTCAAAGAAATCCTCCCATAGACTGCCATTATAAATTTTAATATTTTTAAAAATTCATATAAAATCAATGGAATATGATAGAAAGCTGAAAAGTAATAGCGCTGTCCTTAAAGAGCTGAACATTTTGATATATGAATGGTTTCTGTAGCTCAAAGTATAGAAGAGTTGAAAGCGGCCAAAAAACGTACGGAAGAATAATAATAAATAAAGATTTGGATAACTATATGTGAGCTGCTTTGCAGCTCCCACACAATAATAAACTAGAAAATTTAGCAATTTCATAAGAAATTGCATGTGGGAGTTGCAAACTGCCAGACGCATCCACCACAAACTGCCAGATGCAGCCGCTGCCCTTGCTGGCTGCTTCTATTCCTCTTATTGCTACCTTCACTGCAAATTTCTGCTTGAGCAGCAATTATTAAAAAATTTGTAGCACCACCTACAGGTGAAATTGTATCAAATACCACACACTTGTTCAGTATCCCCATCTGTACAATTTTGCTGAATTTGGTCACCATGGAAGGTTGAATTTAAGAGATATTGAACTTAATAAGTCATATGTTGGTTTTCACTAATGGCCACAAGGTGGGGCTATTGGCGCCATGTTCCATTTTGTTGTGCACATTGACATGACATGGACAACTTATGTATCAAGTTTCATTTCATTGAAGACAACAGAACTGTAGAAATATATACATGCATTGTTTTAAGTTTTCATCTCCAAACTGTGAGATGAATGTTTTTCATATAACTACTTTGTGGAAGAAGAACTTGAAATTGTTTTATACGTCAATAATGAAATAAAGAAAAAAGTTTGTTCTTATCCTGCACTAAATTGTCTGTAATCTATGTACCTACACATCTTTAAGACTACTGGTGATGAATAGAGACTGACATACTTTCCCTGATAACTTGACTAGAAGTGAAGCCATTAATTGAATAATCAATCACAAAAATTGTATCATAAGTGAATAGTCTGTGTTTCTCAGTGCTTTATAGTAAATATATCTGAGTTTTGGAGCATTGATCAGACAAAAGAAGCAGTTTCTAAACATCATCTTGGAAAGTTGTGATGGACATTTTTCATTATTTTCTGACATTTTATGGACAAAATAATTAATAGATGAATTGTTGTGAGATGAAGCCATGTACTCATATATGTTTATCTTGATAGCTCTTTTTCTTATTTCCTTGAGGGGGCCTCAGGGGGTCCCAGGCAAAAAGGAGAATAAATTATTTTCATTATAACTCCATCCATAAGTAACACAGTGACAGAATGGGTGTGTATTTGGTCATGTTTCACACTTTTTCTGCAATGAAACACAAATGGGGGTCTGCTCTCTAGTTTGTGTCTGTTTAAGGGTCCTTGATGTGGAAAAAAAACTAAATAACTAAAGACACAATTATTTTGGGATTTTAAGCTCAGACTGTAGGAGGCACGCTACCAACACAGAAACAGAAAAGACAAAGAAGAAGAAGACGATGAAGACGAGGAAGAAGAACAGGAAGTGAGCATGAATGGAAGTGACGCAGTAGTGTTTACATCATGCTGCTGAGCAATTTCACTCAATATCTCTTTGAGTTCACATATTTACCGCAGTGTTTGGTTGCGTTTATCATATTTCAGCTTACTTAAGCTGGTGTCACTCCAGAAATGTGTGTCAAGTTTGGTGACTGTAGATCCATCCCTTGTCCCAGAAAAACAGCATCATATTTCATGGCCAAGGATATGTCGCCATGGCAAAGGCGTTTGGTTTTGGGTCATGAGCTGCAAATGTAGCATCATCAAAGTCTTGTTTCTTAGCCGAGTCACTTCAGCCAAATATAATAGAAATGATTAGACAAAGTACGACGCATGTTACTTCCTGTCGCCAGTAGCCTGTACATGTGTCCAGAGCGGGACTTTTAACAAGCCCTTGAAATTTGGAAAAGACCACATAGAGTGAAGTTATATGGCTTTGAAATTTCATGGTGAGATGGTTATTTCATTGCATTGCCATGGCAATGCCTTTTGACAAAAAGTCACCAACTTCATATTATAAAAAAGTCCAAGGTCTTAAGGCTATTCTGAGTAAATTTGAGGTGGATCCAATCACCATACTACCTACAGGGCGTCGGAGTGTAAAACATGTTACTTCCTGTTGCCAGTGGGTGGCGCTATGATGTAGCTCCAATATTGTCACATGGATGTGTTCAGGGCAGAACTCTTATCAAGCACAAAAGGTTTGGCTCAATTTTTAAGGCAAATGAATGAAAATTGCTGCCCGACCACACTCCCTTAGCACTGTCGAAAACTCACCATTTTGATAACTTTTCATCTTCAAGGTCTGTAGATGATACTGATCGAATTTCAAGTTGCTGAGGTCAAATTTCTAGGAGGAGTTTGTTAAAGTACCTGGGGTAAAAATGGCAAAATTGGCATCAAAATCGCAGCATTGATCCAAAATTATTAATATCACCTGAGCTTTTCCTGCCATTTCTGTCAGCTGTGAGAAAAAGTTTACTAAATAACTTTGCTAGAACTGGAAATGAACAGAAGAAGAGAAGAGGGTACATCATATTTAAGGCAGCAGAGTTGTTTCTGGATGTTTATTCATGTGTTTTTTTATATTATAATTTCTAACTGACATTCGTTGTTTATGGAACCTGATCGCTATGCAGGCTATTGGAATAGATTGTCATGTAAGGCTGTGGCGTGAGAGCAGTTGCAGTGTTCCGACACGTAGACATCACATTGTTATTTTTGTCTTGCTGTGAGTCTGCTGCTGCTTCCACTGCAATACAAAGAAAATATCACTTATTTCATGTGTACCTTCAAATGTATGTAAGCTTACAGGATTTATAGGATAACTCTTTTGAGATGTTTTCATCACATTTCACATGGAAATATTATCATGTTACCTTGACCCTCATTTAAAGCCTTATTCCTCTTCCTCTTTCTTCCCTTTTCCTTTGTTGACTACTCAGGGTGCTGAAGGGTGTGGAGCAGTTTCTCTTTTTCTGCCTCAATGTAATATTGTGTCTGCTCTTCTTTTGACAGAGACTTCCACTGTAGACAGACAAAGGCACACGATCAGTTAGCACACACACTCACACACTGGTTTGTTCTCCAGACATGTGATAATTCTCTCCCAGGATTCTGTTGATCACTGCACTGCCGGTGATATTATATTGAGCCACAACATTATGTCTTTGCTCCCACCTAAAGAGCATAAAGGCGTTGGGTGGCTTCTTGACATAGGGCTTCTCCTCTTTCTTGTTCTCGGTGACAACAGGGGCGTTTATGATATGAGGACTAAAGTAATTAGTGAGCTCATACACAATCTCTCCATTCCTGTACAGATAAAGAGACAGCAAAACACACATTAGATAACAGAAAGTGTGTGTGAATTATGCTGAACAGCTTAAAGTTATGTACAAAATCACATTTGTGTTACTCACACATATCCAACAGGACGTAGCACTCCTGGGAACTGGTTCACTGCCACATTGTTATACTGCAGACACAAACAAAAACTCCCTCAGAATCCCTTTAACGGGACAAAAAGGAAGAAAACTCAGGAAGAGCAACAGAGCAGGGATCCCTCTTCTAGGACGGACAGATGTGCAATAGATGTCATATGTACAGAGTGGACAGAAGTAGCAGTAAGTGAATTACAATATTATGGTAATGAATGAGTTTCCGGTAGAGTGTAAAAGGGTTTGAAGTGAAGACTGTGGGTTGGTGAGAGGAAGTGAAGCAAGAGCTGACAGGACATCAACCATAAAACCTCCCCTGAGCCATGGAGACCTGGAGATGATGGAGCAGAAAACATATGAGGCAGTAGAGATGCAAAGGTTGTAATTTGGGGGAAACGAAAACCTTTAAAAGTTTATTATTGACTTAATGATTTATGATCTTTCTTTTCCTCTTTTTTTATCCTGTTCATGGTAGTATAAAAATACATAATCTATAAAGTGTTTTTTAAAGAGAACAAGTGTTTACACTGTTAAAAAGCTACAGGTTAGGATGAATTCATTACGTAGTGAAGTGAAGTTGGTAACATTACTATTTAGGGTGTTTATTGCATTCAGAGATACTGCACCAAGTCTATCGATGTAGGCCATCGATAGACTTGGCTGGAGCACCATTGAAGATGTGTTGTGCTAGTGTTCGGAATAGACTGTGTCTGACATGCAGACATCATTTTGGCTCTTTTGTCTTGCTGTGAGTCTGCTGCTGCTTCCACTGCAATACAAAGAAAATATCACTTATTTCATGTGTACCTTCAAATGTATGTAAGCTTACAGGATTTAAAGGATAACTCTTTTGAGATGCATTATCTAGTTTTCATCACATTTCACATGGAAATATTATCATGTTACCTTGACCCTCGTTAAAAGCCTTAGTCCTCTTCCTTCCGTCTTGACATAGGGCTTCTCCTCTATCTTGTGCTCGGTGACAACAGGGGCGTTTATGATATGAGGACTTAAGTAATTAATTCAATTCAATTCAATTCAATTTTATTTATATAGCGCCAAATCACAACACAAAGTCATCTCAGGGCACTTTTACATGGAGCAGGTCTAGACCACACTCTTTAATTTACAGAAAGAGAAACCCAACAGTTCCCCCCATGAGCAAGCACTTGGCGACAGCGGAAAGGAAAAACTCCCCTTTAACGGGAAGAAACCTAAGGCAGACCCCGGCTCGGGGTGGGCGGCCATCTGCCTTGACCGGTTGGGTTGAGAGAGAGAGAGAGAGAGAGAAAGAGGGGGGGGGGTTTGTACACAGTGAAAGAGCAGCAACAACAACAACAATAGTCACTAAGCAGCAGCAAGCAGCAGCAATAGCAGGAACAGCTGGCCGAGGGCAGAAGAAGGACGTCAGCACATCAGCATGGTCTATGGTTTATGAAGCTTCCTGTGGATCAGAAAGCACAAAGAACTCCGGGGAAGAAGTGAAATTAGTAACATGCATTAATAGTAATAGAATACATAAAGATGGAAGAGAGAGGAGCTCAGTGCATCAATGGAAGTCCCCCGGCAGTCTAGGCCTATAGCAGCATAACTAAGGGCTGATCCAAGGCGAGTCAGATCAGACCTAACTATAAGCTTCATCGAAAAGGAAAGTTTTAAGCCTACTCTTAAACATAGAGAGGGTGTCTGCCCCTCGGACCGAAACTGGGAGATGGTTCCACAAGAGAGGAGCCTGATAGCTGAAGGCTCTGCCTCCCATTCTACTTTTAAATACTGTAGGAACCACCAGTAGACCTGCATTCTGGGAGCGCAGCGCTCTAGTGGGATTATATGGTACCAAGAGTTCTTTTACATAAGAACCGACCGTTAAGAGCTTTGTACGTGAGAAGAAGGATTTTGAATTCTATTCTGGATTTTACAGGAAGCCAATGCAGCGAAGCTAAGATGGGGGAAATATGATCTTGTTTTCTAGTTTTAGTCAGAACACGAGCAGCTGCATTCTGGACCAGCTGCAGAGTCTTTATAGACCTATTAGGGCAGCCTGATAATATTGAATTACAGTAATCCAGCCTAGAAGTAACAAATGCGTGGATTATTTTTTCTGCATCTTGTTGTGAAAGGATATGTCTGATTTTAGAGATATTACGTAAGTGAAAAAAGGCAGTCCTTGATATTTGTTTTATGTGGGGATTAAAGGACATATCCTGATCAAAGATAACTCCCAGATTCCTTACAGTAGTGCTGGGGGCCAGGGTAATGCCATCTAGATTAGTTAAATCATTAGATAATGTGTTTCTAAGGTGTTTAGGGCCAAGCACAATAACTTCAGTTTTTTCTGAGTTTAGCAGCAGAAAATTGCGGATCATCCAGGTCTTTATATCTTTAAGGCACACTTTGAGTCTAGATAACTGATTGGGTTCATCTGGCTTCATTGATAAATATATTTGGGTATCATCTGCATAACAATGGAAATTTATGGAGTGATTTTGAATAATATTCCCTAAAGGAAGCATGTATAAAGTGAATAATAAAGGTCCCAGAACAGAACCTTGAGGAACTCCGTGTCTAACTTTTGCTTTTATGGAGGATTCATCATTAACATGAACAAACTGAAATTGATCCGATAAATAAGATTTAAACCAGCATAATGCAGTACCTTTAATGCCAATGAAATGTTCCAGTCTCTGCAACAGGATTTGATGGTCAACAGTGTCAAATGCGGCACTAAGGTCTAACAAGACAAGTACAGAGACAAGGCCTTTGTCTGATGCAGTCAGGAGGTCGTTTGTGACTTTAACCAGCGCTGTCTCTGTGCTATGATGCGCTCTAAATCCAGACTGAAAAGTCTCAAATAAGTTATTGTTATCTAGAAAATCACATAACTGATTAGCGACTGCTTTCTCGAGAACAAAAAAGGAAGGTTAGATATGGGTCTATAATTGGCTAAGACGTCTGAATCGAGAGTAGGCTTCTTAAGGAGGGGTTTAATTACAGCTACTTTAAAGGACTGCGGTACATATCCAGTTATCAAAGACATATTGATTATATTTAGTAAGGAGGTGCTAATTAAGGGTACGACATCCTTAAAGAGTTTAGTTGGGATGGGATCTAAAAGACAATTCGAAGGTTTTGATGACGAAATTATAGAAGTTAGCTCAGGAAGGTCTATCTGAGAGAAACAGTCCAAGTTTAAATCGTTAAGGTTTTGTGGCTGTTTCTAGGGAGCTTGATAAATCTGTGCCTGTTGAGATGAGAGACTGTTGAATTTTATCTCTAATTGTTAGAATTTTATCATCAAAAAAGCTCATGAAATCGTTACTACTGAGAGCCCTCGGAATACTCGGATCAACAGAATTATGACTCTTTGTCAGCCTGGCCAAGGTGCTGAAAAGAAACCTAGGGCTGTTTTTATTTTCGTCTATTAATGCGGAGTAATAGGCAGCTCTGGCATTACAGAGGGCCTTCTTATAAGTTTTAAGATTTTCAAGCCAGACTATGCGAGATTCCTCTAATTTAGTGGAACGCCAAATCCTTTCAGATTTACGAGAAAGTTGCTTTAATTTACGGGTTTCAGAATTATACCATGGAGCTAATCTCTTATGCTTTATTATCTTTCTTTTTAAAGGAGCGATGGAATTGAGCATTTGCTGTAGAGTACCTGCAGCAGTGTCAACAAAATTATCAAATTGGGAAGGACTAAAATTATCATAAGAGTCCTCTGCAGTATTGATAGAGGGAATTGAATTCAGCGCTAATGGAACTGTTTCTTTAAATTTAGCTACAGCACTATCAGTAAGACATCTAGTGAAAACCTTTTTGTCTAATGGTGTGTAATCTACCAATAAAAATTCAAAAGTTATCAAATGGTGGTCTGATAAAATGGGATTTTGAGGAGAAACTATCAAATGTTCAATTTCTATGCCATAAGTAAGCACAAGATCCAGGGTGTGATAATGACAGTGAGTGGGTTTATTTACACACTGAGAGAAGCCAATTGAGTCTAATAATGAAATAAAGGCAGTACAGAGACTATCGTTGTCGACGTCCACATGAATGTTAAAGTCACCTGCTATAATTACTTTATCAGTACTGAGGACTAAGTTTGATAAAAACTCTGAGAATTCAGATAAGAATTCAGAGTACGGGCCAGGAGGACGGTACACAATAACAAATAGAACTGGCTGTACAGTTTTCCAGGTTGGATGGGAAATACAGAGAACAAGGCATTCAAAAGAGTTATAATTAAATTTAGATTTAGGTCTAGGGCTGACAATAAGGCTGGAGTTGAAAATGGCTGCAACTCCACCTCCTCGGCCAGTATCTCGAGGAATGTGAGTATTAATATGACTGGGAGGAGTGGATTCATTAAGGCTAACATATTCTTCATCACATAGCCAGGTTTCTGTAAGACAAAATAAATCAATATGCTGGTCTGAGATTAGCTCATTTACTAATAAAGCTTTAGAAGATAATGATCTAATGTTTAAGAGACCGCATTTAATTGTTTTATTTTGCTGAGCAATTCCAGACTTAATGTTAATATGTTTTAGATTTTTATGATTGATACTTCTGCAATTAGTTTTCGATTTAATTGATTTAAATGGTCGGGGGACAGACACAGTCTCTATGTGGTTTAGGGCGGGTAACTGATCTAATGGAAGCACAGAGAAGTGTGTAAGACTACAACTCTGCCTCCTGGTCTCGACTCTGGGTTGTCATGGTTTAGGTTTTCTTATGAATTCAGCCATATTTTTTGATATGAGAGCAGCTCCATCCAAAGTGGGATGTATGCCGTCTCTCCTAATCAGACCAGGTTTTCCCCAGAAAGTCTGCCAATTATCAATGAAGCCCACGTTGTTTGCTGGACACCACCTCGACAGCCAGCGGTTAAACTGTGACATGCGGCTATACATGTCATCACTGGTCAGATTGGGCAGGGGTCCAGAGAAAACTACGGAGTCCGACATTGTCTTTGCAAACGTACACACCGACTCCACATTAATTTTTGTGACCTCCGATTGGCGTAACCGGGAGTCATTACCGCCGACATGAATAACGATATTACCATATCTACGTTTACTCCTAGCCAGCAGTTTTAAGTTTGACTCTATGTCGCCCGCTCTGGCCCTAGGAATACATTTGACTATGGTTGCCGGTGTCGTTAACTTCACGTTTCTGACTATGGAGCTGCCAATAACCAGAGTCTGTTTCTCAGCGGGTGTGTTGCTGAGCGGGGAAAATCTGTTTGAAACGTGAACGGGTTGATGGTGAACCGCGGGCTTCTGCTTAGGGCTATTCTTCCTTCGAACAGTCACCCAGCCAGAACCCTGTTTTCCCGGCTGCTCGGGAACTACCGGGGGAGTAGGGGCTACGCTAAGTTGGTCCGCACCGACTACAGGGGGCTCGCTAGCTACATTAGCTACTGATTGTTTGCTTGTTTCCACGGTGCGGAGCCGCGCCTCCAATTCACTTAGCCTTGCCTCCAGCACTGCAAATAAACTACATTTATTACATCTTCCATTATCGTTAAAGGAGGCAGAGGAGTAACTGAACATGAGGCACACTGAGCAGGAGAGAACAGGAGAGTGAGAGGGAGAGAGAGAAGCCATGGCTAACGGTTTGGCTAAGTTTGGCTGTTTATGCTAGCTGCAGAGCTCAAATAACTAACCGCTGTGCGATTAGCAGGAAAAGGTCACTAAGCGAAAAAACACTATAAGAATGCTTAAGTGTGACTAATGAAGAACTCACAGAATTAACAAATTTAGTAGGTGTAAATCAAAATAATATGGTATCACGATCGTATTAACAAGCAGCAACAACACTATCAGTAGACACAGTCGACAACCGGAAGTGACGGAATACGCTTACCGTAGCACGTCAGCTCATACACAATCTCTCCATTCCTGTAAAGATAAAGAGACAGCAAAACACACATTAGATAATAGAAAGTGTGTGTGAAATCTGCTGAACAGCTTAAAGTTACATACAAAATCACATTTGTGTTACTTACACATATCCAACAGGACGTAGCCCTCCTGGGAACTGGTTCACTGCCACAATGTTATACTGCAGACACAAACAAACACACAAATGAATTACAGAAGCTGCAAAGATGTCATTTATTCAGCAGGTGGCAGATAATCTCTTTTTGCCATGATAATGGCCTCAATTACCTGCTGTGACATCTAAGGAGACCCTATGACACACACACAGTGTCTAGATGGTAATCCTAAATTTGCAAAAGCTCTTGTGAGAGTGATCATTTTGTTCTCTCTAACCCAACCAAATGTTTTTGGTGTCTAAACCTAACCAGATGTTAATCACAGCATTGTCACATCATAAACCATCATTATTTTATACAATGACAAACAGCCTCCACAATGAAGAAACAACAAATACGAATCTCACAACAGTTTCACAAATGCAGGTTTACCATCTAGACATGATCCAGGCAGGTAAGTTGTGACTCCTTTATCATCGATCTCATGTTTCTACTGCAGTGAGCCCTACAGATACTGTCTAACTGAACTTCATCCACAACCAGAAAGTGAACCAGGGTCTTACTATTTGTGGAAGAGCAGCAGGCAGAGTGCTGGGTGCTATCCCACGGGACATAATACGCAGGCTGCTGATTCACCATGTACTGTGTAGCGAGAGAGAGGGAAGGTTAGCCAGCCATATTACACACACTCCATGTATCATTTCAGACACCAACGCTTATGTAACCACACATTTTTTATTCTAAGTTTTTACTTTGGCACAGTTGTTTGACTAGAAGAAGCAGTTTCCAAGTCCTAATTTCAGTGCAAATTTGATTTGTAATATTGTAAAGTCTACATGCAGTGACCTCTGAGTTTTAATAAATGGCATCAACTCTGATCAAGTCTCATTAAGCTCAAGTTAGTATGCACATACCCGGCCCTGGACGTAAGCACCTGCATTGGTGTGCAGCTGTGTTGGCTGAACAAAGTCCTGACAAAGAGGAGCTTGTGGAGCAGGACTTGTGTTGTACACAGCGGCACCAGTGAGTCCATTAGCTGAAAGTGGAGGAGGCGGAAAAGGTGTTGGAAGTGGAGGAGATACCGGAAGCGGAGGTGGAGAAGACGTTCGAGGTGGAGGAGATGCCAGAAGCGGAGGAGGCTGCTGTGTCATGATAGTCATGTATGTCATCTTATGCAGTGCTGGTGATATACAGTAATATACACACTGAAACTATTGATAGATTAAACTATTGATAGATTACATTGGAATGGAAAGATCTGATCAACTCAAGATGCTTCTGTGGACAAATCTGCTGGCTTACCTCTTGCTCCACCTCAGGTTGAGGGGTCAGGACAGTTTGATTGTCATCACTGTTGCTGGGAACGAAAACGTCAGGAAACAACTCCAGCATTAACACCAGGCATGATCTCCATGGTACTTTATGTGACTGGACTGGATGATCTGGAATGATCTGCTGGAACTGGATTTACTTTAACTGGATCCTCAGGATCTGATGGGTCTATCGCTGAGTTCCTGTGACACAGATTGATGGGAAACTGGTTTTGAGACACCTTCAGAGGAAACTACTCCTGTTTACAGCCCCTCTCACAAATATGACTGACTAACACTGAATTGATTTAGCATTTTCTCAGTTAACTCATACATTTCAGTGGGTTTACTAGTGTAGGACAGAGCCCCAGGAAGTCAAAAATGGTGATATATAGTTTTAATCTTTTGTGCACCTGAAAAAACTAACTAGAAAATTTTGCAATTTCTAAAGAAATTGCGTGTGGGAGCTGCAAACTACCAGACGCAGCTACTACAAACTGCCAGACACAGACACCGCCACTGCCGGCTGCAGCCGCTGCTGTTGTGGCTACTGTCACTGCTAATTTCTGCTTCAGCAGTAATTATTCAAAATTTTGTAGCGCCACCTACAGGTGAAATTTTATCAAATACCACACACTTGTTCATCATCCCCATCTGTACAATTCTGCTGAATTTGGTCACCATGGAATGCTGAATTTAAGAGATATTGAACTTAATAAATCATATGTTGGTGTTGCACTAATATTGGCGCCATGTTCCACTATGTCATGCACATTGACATGTAGAACTTGTGTTTAGTTTCATTTCATTGGAAACAACAGAACTGTAGAAATATCATGTTATACTAGAGATGCATTTCCTGCGGAAAATGCGTGTGAATGCTGAAAATGTAATGAATTGCAAAGCACTGCTGAAAATACTAAACACTTGTTCAGGATTCCCATCTGTACCAATAGAATGTGATTACCATGGCATGTTACATTTAAGAGATTTGGTAGTTAATAAATAGTAAGGTGGGGTTTTATTTATTTGCATTATTGCAATATTTCATCAACAATTTCAGTCACTATGCATTTATTAACAAGTCCTTTTCTGATATAGAACTCATCATCTTTAATTTGATTTTTGTTCTCAGTATAATTAACCAAAACTCATGGCTTTTGTGTAACATTAGATTGAGTTTATTTATGTTTTCTTTAAATGTTCACAGGATGTCTTTTACAGTTCTGAATGGTCAAGCCCACACAGGGTAAGGCTGTAACAGTGACAGTGTCTATGCATATTTAATTATCCAAGTAGTGATGATAGTGACAATTTGGTTGACAAGGGATCTTTTATGAAGGAAGTAAAATAATAAAATTGTTACTTTGTTGTTTAGGGGGAAGCTTGATATTGCATAGTTTGAGTATCACTTAGAAACATAGTGAAGACTGATCTGCAGCAATGTGTATTTGTCCCTGCAGCAGTACATTGGATCACTTGCCAAAGGATCAATAGTTGGTCTCTACTGAACTGAACTGTGTACAGCATCAGACAGTGATGTGAAGGTAGGAAGACCTTGAACACTACAGTAGGGGAAAAACAAAAATGTTCTGTCCAGTGCCAGGAGGAGCTATCAGTGTGAAAGTGACAATTGAATGATCACTGGACTGCAGCAGTTGTTTCCCTGCTTCAGTGCAACTGATCACTTGCGAAAGGATCAACAGTAGTTAGGCTCTACTTTAATGGATGGACAGATGGTGATATGGAGGTAAGTGGATCGAGCTGGTCCTGGCAAAAAGAAAACAGAAATTAAATAAAGTAAAGACTATGATACAAAACATATTCAAGAGTTACATAATACACAATAATCAAATACCTTCAATACTGTTGCAGGGCCAGAAACCATTTTCTGTCCAGCACCATTTCACACAGAGAAGTTTTCAAAGGCTGTATGATGTTCAGCTTTCTAACATGTTTATTTCTCTGTGCAGTCCTGAGTGTCTCCACAGTGGAATGGAGGGATCGTAGTGGAGGAAGACCTAGAGAGAGACATTGATTCAATATAATTAAATTGTATTTTTATAGTGCCAAATGACAACAAATATATATAAAATGAATGAACACACAATTAAAACAAAACATTAGAAAGCACAAGTGACATTTTTAATTTAAAATAAATACCCCAATACCTTATGCTCCACTGTGAAGAAACCTTGGCACTGGCAGGGGGAACACATGTTTCGATGTGGTCCAGCAGTGATGGTGTGCTGTTGACACCACTGTTAAACTGGTGCTGCAGGATCTGGTCTATGTCAGCATGACGTTTTGGTCGGGCATTTGGTTGAGATGATCCAGTGTCTCAGAGCCATAGAGAAGATGAGGCAACGGCTGGCAGGTATTATCTTATCCTCTGCTTTGAAGAATGATTGGGGCTAGCATGATGTAGAAGTTGTTTATCCAGCAGTGATGGGTTCGGTGTAGACAGTTAAGTCAGTGCTGCAGCATCTGGTCTGTGCCAGCACGGTGTTCTGGTTGTTATGAGTTAGTCCTCATGCTGCTGAAGGAGGGGAGGCCAAGGTAGGCAGGTGTCATCAAAGTGTCTCTCATCCAGGGAAAGAAAACTTGCAAAAATTGTAGTCTCTGGCAAAGCCACCCACTCTGCTAGAAAATATATCAGGAAATGGGTGGGAATGTGGGGTTTCAGCTGGTAGCTGTATGTTCCTCAGAAAGTATGTGTTTTAGATGTAACACATACTTTCTGATGTATTTCTGCTATAATAAATGTTAGCAGTAGTGTAAAATGCTGTATACAGCTGGTAAAACAATCTGCCATTTTTAAGACATGATGGAGGAGCTTAAACAGAAAATATGATTATGGTAACTGACATATTATCACTGTACCAGAATGGAGATACTGTTGTTCAGCAGAGTGATATTGTCTCAGCAACAAGGATGTCTTAGGTAGGCTAGTTTGTCTTGGGCACATTACAACAGTCATATTGAGTTTTGAGTAGGGGATCCTCTGGTCCACCCTCCCTCCTTCACTGAGGCAGCATGGCAAGGTGCTGTATCCAGGCTACACAGAGGATACCCCTACTCTGTAATATACTGAATTAATGAATGAGCGAACGGTTTATTTTGATCATACATGATAAGGATCAAAACAAAAATTTGTGTGGGTATGTAACTGACAAATTGATTAATTGATTTCATCATTGTACTTTAAATAATTCAGTGTTTTACATCAAATTGTTATGAATACAAAATTCTTCTGTCATTTTTTCCTCAATGTTCTAATAAGTATTTTCTGTTGATTAGTGCACTGAAAGTATTTCTTTGATCACAAGTCCTTTTTGTTTTTCTTTATCTTGAGAACTCAGCTGACTTTTTTAATGAACTGCTGGAGGACATTACACAGTATGACAAGACACCAGAATGGAGACAATGCTGTGGTTGAGAGATGAAAATGAGGTCCAGCAGTGTGTTCTTTTCTGTGGTTGCAGCAGTGATGAGTTGTACATATCCATGAGACTGAAACAGCTCCGTTATTGGCTTGCTTGTGTTGGAAAAGAGATTCTCGTTGAAATCGCCACAGACGATGATGGGGTGACAATCCATGATCTCCAGTGACTCCAAAAGGCTTTCCAGGTTTGACAGGAATGATGTTAAGCTGTAGTCTGGAGGTCTGTACACAGCTGCAATCATTGCAGTTACAGGGGCTTCAACCTTTAAAGCCAGAAACTCAAGGTCAGTTACATTATGTATGTACTGTTTTTCACACACTTAAAAGTGGTTTTTCACATAAATAGCAACTCCACCACCATGTCTTTTGGCCATCTGTGGAAAATTTGTGTAGGACAGGTGTCTGTTGCATTTGAACATGTTGTAGCCTTCTAAGTGGAGACTCTCAGCAAAAAACGGAGCCTTGTAAGTGAGTTTCTGTGAGGCACAAAATATCTGAAAGACACATTTCATGATGGCTCTTTATGTCATTCACGTGAGATGGCAATCCTTCTGTGTTATGGTGAACAATGATCAGAGTGTCATGTCTGCTCAACATTTGTTTGATATGAAGAAGAGGCATCATGTCATCCAAGTTGACTTGTCTCATGGTCTGTAAGGCTGTAGTGATTTCTGGGTTGGCATACATTTTACTCTCATTCATGTCCAGTAGGTGCAATCCACTGAGAGAGGTCACTCTACTTAGAGCTACATAAGCCATGCCAGGTTCAAAAATGTGCTTCAGTGAGACTACAGCTGATGTTGTTGTCATACCTTGAACTTTATGAATTGTACATGCAAAGGCCAGCTTAATAGGAAACTGTCTGCGTACCACTCCTTTCTGTTTTAGATTCTCCTCCGCTCTCTCTATGTACACAAGATTGTCAGGTGTCCCTGGTACTCTGTTACTGCAATTCCTTCTAGCTGTTTCATCATCCATCTTGAGCCCAAACATAGTGACATGTACAGATCCATGTTGTTCAGAGGTGATTAACCTGATCAGAGTAGCAAATGAACCATTCACTAATCCTTGAGAAACATCTATGTTTCTGGTGAGCATAACACGAGCACCTTCAGCAACTTGTAGTGTATCTGGTAACTCATTTGTGCCTCCTTTAAATGGTTGAGTCTGTCGTGACATTTTGCCATTTCGTGAGTCCTTTCTGTAGTCATCAGCATCAATTTCAGTAATGTGAGAGTGAAGTTCAGTTAACATTGCTGAGTTGTGGGCAGCTACTTGTATATTAGTTGCAAAAATGTGCAGGACATTAGTCGGGCAGAGTGCTGGTTCAGTGACAGTTTGTGACAGCAAAGCTCTGTCTGCTTCAGACAACTCATCTGATTTTCCTTTCACACGGATCCGGTTCAACATCTCTGCAAAGGCAACATCATCCTTCTGACGCATAATCTCAGTCAGACTGATTATCTGAAAGTGTTCTTGCCACAAGTCAATCTCATATGGCTCATGTACACACAGAGGTTTAACCTGTCGCACTGGTGGCAACTGATAGAAGTCTCCAATAGCTATTACTGACATCCCTCCAAAGGGTCTCTGACTGCCTTTGATCTGTTTGAGTCTCGCATCAACATAGGCAAAAAGGGGTTTGGACACCATGGACACTTCATCAAATGATAATGATCTCAGCATTGAAAAGCTCACATCCAATTTATTGCCAAGTCCTTGAAATGGGGGTTTAAGGCTTCTTGGTAGCTTGAGGAGAGAGTGCAGTGTTGTGCCTGAGATGTTAAAGGCTGCTGTTCCAGTGAAAGCAGTCAACAGGACAGTGGGTTTTGAAATGTCAGCATCATGCTGGCAGTTTGCACAATATCTTAGATGCCTCTGAGCAGATGCATTTGATAAGATGTGACTTTCCTGTTCCAGCACCGCTGTTTATGTAAAAGAAAAACTGATCTGGATTAAGGCCACAGACTCGCTTTATGCACCAGTCTCGAACTGCGTAGAATACACAGGCTTGTTTCTGGTTCAGATTCTGAAACATTTGTTGTAACAGTACAGGATGTATTGCAGGGACCTCTCTGATAGCTCTACATTCTGTAACAGCATTACCTCGAAGGCTGTAGTCTGGCACATTTTCTTGTTCATTTAGACAGTCTGGTTCCCTTGCATCAAGTTCTTTTATACACTCAAGCCTCACTAGTTCAGATTCAGGTGCAAGGTTTGACCATTCATCAATCATGCCTCTGTTCTGTTCATACTCCTCAACAGCATCCTCAATCTGCTTGCTGTTTTTCTCATATTTTTCCCGGTTTTGTTTGACAATATGTTGGACAGACATGGGATGGTCATAACCTGGTAGTTGAGCTGCACCACCTTTGTAGAAGGTCTCATACGTGGGGAAAGACTGTCTTTTCAGTTCAAGGTCTGAACGGTAAGGGAGGTAGAGTTTCAGCAGTGAGCTGTAGTGTTGCTCTGGATACTTTTTCTCTGAGGGTCGGTGAAATCTGATAATGGCAGGCTTATCATTAGTTCTCCTTTGAACAAACCCCATGTCATTTAACAGCGGAACAACATTTTTACCCTTTGTCTATTGACCATAGACAATCCTGCAAGTATCTGCAAAATCTGCCAAACACATCTCCTCAAACTCTGGTGTTTCAGGTCTGGATTTGTATTTGTCAGTGTAAGATGTCATCCACACATTTTCACTCTCTGGTGCAGTGCTTTCCAGGTATGAAAGAGGACGACTCATTTTAGTGCATTGTCATCTGTCGGTATGAATATGACACCACGTGAACACTTTTTCATGTTAATACCACATGCGCGAGTGACACTCCTGAGCGCTGACTTCTCTCTTTTTTGAGTATGCTTACATGATTTCCCGCATTTCATCACATTCATTGTCACTGTCCATGTTGGAGTTCTGAATGACTGTTTTGAGGTACTCAGAAAGGCCTGCCTCCTTCTTTGTTATGTAACTTGTGAGATAAACTATTACTCCATACGGGTTCAATATATAGCTTACATCAAGATTAGCATTCCAGGCTTCAAGCAGATGCAGATTATATCCATTTACCCAGCAGTCCTTTGGATCACGCTTGAGTATCACTGCATCGGATTTGTTCAGCATACTTAAGCATTGCTCATACTCTTCCATTGTTAAATTACATTGCGCCAGAAGCTGCTCCAAACTCAGGGAGGCAGAGAAAGGCTCATTCAACAACAGGTTTAGCTGTTTGAGCTTTCGCTTTGCTTCATCCACTTGTACTTGATCATCATCCTCATTGGGTCTCGTTATCATTGTCTCACGGCAGGGTGGTTTGGGAAAGCCAAATCTGCAACCAGAGCCAGGACTTTTGAAACATGTCCTTGAATGCTTTTTGCTGTGCATTTGCACTTCTGTGACTTTCTTGTACAGGTCAGGTTGTGTATGTGGGTCAGGCAGTTGAGCAGTGATGTATTTGGATACAAAATTACATACAGTCTGATCATCATCTTCATTAAACACAGGTGCACCTTCTACCCATAAAAGGCAGTGTATGTGTGGGCTTCAGTCAAGCTCATGAAAATCGACTTCCTCACCCTGCTGTGTTTTTATTGCTTCAATTACTTCAGGACAACGCATTTCAGCTGCAGAAAATGTACAAAAGAATGTAGGAGTTCCCAGTTGTCTCATCAAAGCAAAAAGATCTTTTGTGGTTTTCTCCCAATAGGCTGGTGTCCCTCTCAGTGGTTGCATGAATCTGACTGCATCTTTATTCCGAATCAGTTTCTCAACTTCTCGTTTATTTTGCAACATTCCTGAGGTTATTTTGCGTCCATCTCGGGTCAGAGCTTTTCCTTTACGTAGTTGTATTGTCATGCTTGAAGTGGCCAAATGTATTTCAGTCACAAACTGTGCAAAGAACAAGTAATTTGTGTCTCTGGCAAATCGGTCATCAATAGAAAAAAGCCTTGTCTTGAAATAACCACTGGGTGTTACTTTAATGCGTCTTTTTTCGTCGAATGTGTTTTGGCCAGTAGGGAACTGAACAGGGAATGCCATAGCCTCCAGTTTAGGTGTTCTGAAAAAGCTAACTGGACTGTTTCTTTCAGCAGGGGCAACAGAGTAGATTCCTTCACTAAAACATAATATCTCCTCTGCAACATCAGATGGCTGAAAGCATGATTCCAGAGCAAAACTGCCATTAGGCATGTCACCTTCCTGTTCTGAGTCATCTCTTTGTTCATGTGGTTGACTGTCATCACCAAGCAGCATGTCATTGTGTTGTTCATTTTCAGGATCATGTTCTGCCTCACACAGTGCATTACTCTCAAACCTGTCAATTTCCATCAAATCATCTTCATCATAATCATTATCATCCAGGGTAACATCCATGTCATCATCATCATCTTCCTCATCAGGAAGTGTTGGGTCACATAACTCAGCTTCATCTCTGATAGTTACGTCCTCATACTGTGGGTGAATGTGTTTGAGTTTATGCAATGCCTGCACTAGTTTAGACCATGTGACAGTCTGGAACAGCTGATGACCTCTGTAGCACAACCGTCTCTTCAGTTTCACTCTCATGACTTGAGACTCACTTCTCAGTCTGGGTAAAGCATGGACTGTTTCCTGCACCTCAGATGGGACACATACCACATTACCACGTATGGCTCTTTGTCTGCCTTTGGGGAGTGGAATAATCTTGGCAAATGGTATGCACTTGGCTATGAGATGTCTCTCCAAAATGTTGAGATCAGACAGTTCAGGTGGAATGTCAGCAAGCTCCAAGTTGTTAGCGACAGCAAGGGTTGGCATGGCTCCATTTTTAAGGTATTTATGGCAGGTGGAACAGATCCATTCTTTCCTCCTCTCATCAGGCACCTTGCACTGTTGTTCATTTTTGCACTCATCTCCACAAACATGTCAGGCATGCTGCAACCACGTCTGCATTTTTAACATAATTTGACCTTGTGCAGGGTCGTACTTGGTTTGGAAATGAAGCCTTATGACACACAGTGCACACATAAGTGGGACCGGCCTTAATTCTTGAACTGAAAACAGATATGGCCTGCTTGATCAAAGAGTTGTCAGCCTCTCTGTCACTCTCATGTATTTATGTATTTATTTGTCTGTACTTTCGTTTTATTTTCATTGCACACTTGATGTTCTGCATACTCCTAAATGCAAGATTGTTCTTGCACCTGTCTCGCATTTGTTGTCTCATTAGTTGTCTGTGTCTAACCACGAATGCTTGATCATGAGCCTAACGCTGAGTGATCGCTGCTTGTGTTTTTGCTTCTGCCTGAAGTCAACATCGTTTCTGTATCGGTTTGTGATATACCGTGTTTGCCTCTGCCTGAAGTCAACATTGTTTCTGTATCGGTTGGTGATATACTTTGTTTGCCTCTGCCTGAAGTCAACATCGTTTCTGTATCGGTTGGTGATATACCGTGTTTGCCTCTGCCTGAAGTCAACATCGTTTCTGTATCGGTTTGTGATATACCTTGTTTGCCTCTGCCTGAAGTCAACATCGTTTCTATATCGGTTGGTGATATACCATGTTTGCCTCTGCCTGAAGTCAACATCGTTTCTGTATCGGTTGGTGATATACCGTGTTTGCCTCTGCCTGAAGTCAACATCGTTTCTGTATCGGTTTGTGATATACCGTGTTTGCCTCTGCCTGAAGTCAACATTGTTTCTGTATTTCCTGTTTGAGTAAGATATTTTCTTTACTTTGTATGTTTCATCAGATGCGTACTTTTCCTTTTCTGATTCTCTTTTCTTTGTGATACCTTTTTAGAAAGCAATTGTCTCCTGTTATATTTTTTCCTTCGATGTTCATTAAGTTTTGACAGTTTACAGGAGATGTTGTGCAAGACATTATCACTGGCCACAGTATTTATTATTGTAGTAGATAAGTCTGATTCACTTTGAGGAGCACCATGTGATGTGAGAGAAATCAAGCTGAATTGGCTCGATGATTCTGGTTCAGTTTCCATATCATTGGGTACTTCATGTACAATGTTATTAGAGCCATCAGTGACAAGAGTGTTGATCTTAGGACCATTTGAGCTTGACTCCCTTTGAGGAGCATCATCCAACAGAACAGATGATAGAGCAGCAATGTGAGTTGTAGGCTGACTCTCTGTGTCTGGGATAGCGTCATTCAGGTTGGCTACATTCACATTGTAAAACTCTACAGGCACTAACTCATAGGTACAGGTAGACTGTGTTCCAAACATTTGGTGACACTTTATGATCCTGTCGATCATATCACTCAGACATGTGAATGTCAGCATTACAGCAGTTCCAGCGCAGTGTAAACTCAGGGATAGGGGCAAACCATTAGCTCTTCTGGAGTGTGGATCAAAAAATCCGTATCTGCCTGATGTGGTTCTGAATACTGCGATACATAACCCAGTCATTATGAGTAATGCGCACTGCACATCTGATAACAGACAGTTCAGTCCAGCCTTTAGATCAAGGAAGCTTTGTGCAGATCCTGGTAAAGGTCCTCCTAATGTGCCATACCTGGAGGGTTGTGTCATGTCCACATTATAAATGCATCTGCATGCGTGAACCTCAGCAGGAAGCTCGTCAGCAGCCAAATGGATACTATTAGGAAACCTTTTCCTAGCCTCTTTATACATCACATCACCTTTATCCAAAACAAGGTCAAGTTCTGTTTTGGTAATGTTTTCATTCTCATGAAGAAATGCAAGAAAGGTTAGTGAGTTACAGGTACACTGGTGATTTCTGGATTCTTTGCTGTATTTAAGAGAAGCTTGGCTGCGGGATGCACAAACTTGTGTTGCAGAAGGCTGATTTCCCAGGTTTACACTGTCTGCAAGTGAAGGCCCTGCTACACAGGAAGCATCACTGTGACATCCTCTCTTTACAACATCAGCAAAAGAGATCTTTGTTACACGCGATCCATCACATTGACCTGTATTGCTTACCTGGTAAGCATGAGAAGGTCCTGCTACATATAGATCATCACTGTGGCGTCCCATTTTTACAATGTCTGCATAAGATACCTCTGGCACACATGATGCATTGCTTTTACCACTGCTGTGAGGACCAACATGTTTGTTCAGTTGCCTTCACACAGTGAACCTCATTTGACCTCTGCCAGCGCAGGCTTGCAGCTTGGGACCTCTTATTTTTACTTGGCATTGTTGTTGTGCTCCAAAACCGTAAACGTAAATGTTTTACACAATCAAGAAATTGAACACTATTATTGATGAAAAGATACCGTTAATGTATCAGAATCACAAGCTAGATGAAACCTCAAATGGTTGTCCAATTTATTACAGTATATGAAAACTTAAATAATGAAGCACCTGAATACACTTACTGATTCAAACAATGCGATTGAGTCTGTATCTTTGATTTGCGTATGTGAATCACAAACAAGGAGTAAAATATGGTTAGTTTTACACTTATTTTCACTAGTCGAGGAAAACAATGTTTATAGTCAAAAAGATATTTCCAATCAGCAACAAGCTCAGAAATAACTTGTTCTTTCCTGGTAATTATGCAAGTTTTCACACTCCAATCTTATCTTATGTTTTACAAGTACAGTGTTCACTTAAATTATGCACTTATTACAAGAAAAGCAGTTTATAAGATTCAATATTTTATTATTGACCTTCAGTCTGTATTTTTTTTGTCAAGTTGAATAGGTAATTTTCAATTCAATTTCAAAACAATGACTACTTTGATATAACTGGTTTCAAAATGGCTAGATTAAAATGCGAATTAAACCAATACAGATGCAAGACACAGGAAACCTCTTAATAGAAATCAATCCTGTACTGTGGGTATATAGATTTCAGTTCCCACAAGTTTCTAATTGTAACAAATTGTATTAACGATGTAAAAAAAAAAGTTGAATCTGTACAGATTCAGTGCAAAAACTTGACACAGTATATAAGATGAATCTTGCCAATTCCAATGCTATTGATGTTAAGATTTCAATAAAGCTTTTCAGTTGTTTTTGTAGTAATCCAAAGCACTTGGGACCAATGCTACTTACAAAATCAATATTTTCAAGTTCCACCACAGAACTACATACAATTCAAATATTTGCAACTCTGATACGCCAACCAGTAATTCACTATCAGCAATTATCTGCCCTGATCCTCAACTGTGTGCACTTACCAGCAGAGAATAACTTAATGCTATGGCAGTTTTATTTTCTGTTTGAGAAATATTCAGTTTAAGTATATCAAGGTTTATGTATTCAAAAGCAGGAACACAGTTGTTGTGGCAGTCTGATGACAGATGGGTGCTTCTGGTAGCTGAGAAACGTTGGTTCTGCAGACCTGGAACAGCAAGTCCTCCTTTCAGATATCTGTAACTTATTAATATCAGGTAAAACAAAACAATTGAAATGTGTAGCAATGTATAACTGCTTTGAAGAAGTAATGTCTTTAACTTTAACTGAAAAAATAACGGTCAAAGATTTCTCACTTAAACAAAATAAAAGAAATATAAAACTTATTATGAAATGTATAATATAGCAAAATATTCAGGTATGACAGTTTCACAATGTTTGACCAGTTTGAGAGTTTGAGATTTTGAGAGTTTGAGCAGTTTCAGAGGGTCTTGAGCAGTTTGAGCAATTTGAGCAGTTTGAGCAGATTCAAAGGGGTTTGAGCAGTTTGAGCAGATTCAAAGGGGTTTGAGCAGTTTGAGACAGTCTTGAGCCGTTTGGGAGGTCTCCCAGGTGTGCACTCAAGACTGGCCTTCTGGTTCCGGCTGGATCCTAGGAGAGGAGAGGAGAAAAGAGGAGAAAAGAGGAGAGGAGAGGAGAGGAGAGGAGAGGAGAGGAGAGGAGAAAAGAGGAGAGGAGAGGAGAGGAGAGGAAAGAAAAACAGACAGAGAGAATGAATTGTGAATTTCTTATGCTTTAACAACATTGCAACTTTACTTAGTCCTGCCAATGAAAACACTGGACAGTAGATGTGACTATATAGTAGACCTACAAAAATGTGTTTAATCTTCTCTTCCATTTTCTTGTTCTTTTTATTAATCTGATTTATTAGTTGTATTTTTTTCTTCTAATTTAACATTACCCTGACGCTTTTTAATTGTAAAGTGACATTAGCCAAATCTTCAGTCATCCTACAATCTTTCACAAACAAACAAATGCACACTGAGGTATTTCTTAAAATAACTAAAATAAATGTATAACACATTTTAGTTTAGCAAATATTAAAAAAAAAATTTAGTATGCACTATGAAGAGCGTCTTAATGATGATAAATAAATATACAGCAGTACAATGGAAAAAAGAGCATTGCTTAGCACTATTGTAATTGTTCTGTCATGAAAGATGAAACTAGTGATTTCCTTGTTATTTTGACCTATGTAACTCATTTTGTTATTTTCCCCACCTTCCTACTAGATTATAGCTACAGTCATTATGTTACTGTAAATGGAATAAAAAGCTTCAGGAGTAAACAGGCAATAACAGTAATTTAATCCTCACATAAGATGACAGACAACAGGGGGGGGGGGACATTTAGATCATATTACTATAGTAGAGGCTCGGTGGTCGATCATTGTCAAATGTAGATTTAAAGACTTGTATTCCAACCCATTCAAATCTAAAAAAAAATAAAATGTATTATCATTTATATATCAAAATATTTTGTGATGAATAAAAGAAGACATTAAATCTTGATTACTTGAGAGATTTATAATAGATAATGTTTTCAGTAATAACTATAGTTACTGTTCTAATAAAATTCTCACTAATTGTTACTCCAGTGAAGGACATAGATTTGGGAGCTGAGGTGTCGATCTGCCTCCTGTCTGCTGCACTACAAACAGATATTTAGATTACAATTTGTAGATTTTAGTTTACAATTTTTTTTTAAAAAAAAGTAATGACTAACTTTACTTGATTTTTTTTAAATAACTTACCAATCACTGCCCACAGATAACATGACCATAAATTACAGCAAAGCTCAGCAGACACTGTTTATTTGTGATTTATCTCATTTATGTGCACTTGTTTCATTTTAGCTCAGTATGAGTGTCTATTGCATTTTACTGTCATCTAAGGTCATGCTAAGTTTTAGTTCTCCAGTTTCACTGCAGGCTGGGCTGAGCGCTCCATGCATGTTCCCTGAACATAGCAGAGGAAAGACGGTAAACCAGGTCAACTTGATGACAACTAACTATACTCGTTGCGTTACTGTAAGTGCAATAAAAACTTTGAGTAAAAAGCCAATAAGAGTGATGTAATCCAACCAAAAGATGGGGAGTTAAAATTATGATGTTACCATGGTAGCAGCTCAGCGGATCAGCTATAGACATGGCAGTGCCCATCATCCCAACCCTAGTTTCACTATCACCTCAGTAAGTGTGTATGAGAAATATCCGTAATCACTAACTTTCCATTCATGTGTGTGAACTTACTATTGAGTCACCACAGTTCTCACAGACACTGATAGAAAAAAAAAATCACATAACAAAAATAAATCATGTGTGGATCTTAACAGAATAAAAAGGTTCATGATACTAAACAGTTCTAAACAGTCAAGTTATGTGCTGTATTGTTAATAACAGTTACATTATGTCCATACTTACCACCAAAAGCGTAGATATCACTCTGTATCTCTTTGTCTAAGAGAGGAAACAATATTTATTGTCTTCTGTGTGTAAATGTGATTGTATGTGTTTAAGCTGACAAAAGTACAAAACACCAACAGCAAGATTTTGGGCAAACTACTGCTCCATCTCAGCTCTCTGTATACTTGGTATGCTTTAATACATGAAATCAAGTACCTATATGGTAATCTCTGCATTATTTTATTGGATTACTACTGTTTAATATTATCAGCATCATGGGACCGAAGGTTATGTGTAAATCAAGGTTCAATTCAAGCCCAGCCACTAAACATTCAATCACAAAGTGGCCAGAATGCAGCAAGTAAAGAGATGTCAGTTACAGCCCATCCAGTATCTCACTGTTAAGAAACAGAAAAATACATTTATTTCAAACTGTATACTTTCTAACTACGTGACATCTGTTAGTCTGGTGATTTAAATTCATGTCCTATCTAGGGCTGTAGTCTGTTGGTCAACTAGTCAATTAATTGGTCGATACTCTCTCATCCGACTAAATTCTCATTGGTCGACTAATCTCCGTGTATCTCTGTCTCTACTTTCATAAGGAGAAAAGTGCTACATCAGCAGCTTTCTGAGATTAATCCATTATTTTTCTGCAGCGGGGGGGACAGACCAACAAACTACCTTTTGAAAACGGGGGTGTATTCAAAACACCCCCGCTGTTTTCACAACTTTGGACTCGCCTAAACAGACTGTATGAAGATAGGGTCTAACAACTCATGGTCTAACTGTACACATTACTGAGCGTTTACTAAATGTACTGAGCTTTTACTGAATCAGTGTTTCTCCAATGATTATTTCAACAAGAACCCCCGACAGGCCAAAAAAAATTTTTTAATGCTAAAATAAACGCCAAATATCCACTCATTCAGAAATATTTAGCGTTTGGGAGTCTGTGCAGCGCGTGAGTCAACCGCTGTGTTGTTGCCTGGGAAACAAGCAACAGTGTTATACGTCATTGCGCAGTATGTTTATGTAGCGAGTTGGACACAGAGAAAGTGACGGTGGATACGAGTGGAGCAGAGGAAAAGGTTAGCGGTGAGTTGTCAGTCTGGCAGTAAATGTACAGCACAGACTACAGTGTGTCAGTTAAATGCTAAAAAATCACATCTGTTGTTTCTCCAAGTGCTGGAAAAGTGAAGGAAGTGAGCTCCAAAGTTAGCAACGATGGATTAGCCTAGCCTGAAGACGCTAAACAGAGAAATACAGATTGCAGAATTCACTGTGCACCCCCCCACCCATTGATTAGTCGCACATTATTTACAATTTTAGTCGACCAAGATTTTCTCTGGTTGACTACAGCCCTAGTCCTATCACAGTATCAGTGATGAACACCGGGAACACATACTGCATGTAAACTGGACTCTCTAGCAGCTATGCTAGCGTTAGCATGTCGCTAATATCAGCTAAGTGACAATAAAAGCTTTTTTTTCACCAAGATGTTTTGCCCTTATCGGTTTTGTTTGGATTGTATCTGAGTTAGAAGTCATGTTACCATGTCATATAAAATGTCAAGCCTGTATTTCTAAATTATGAGCAGGGACAAACTCTGCTACCCACCACTGCAGAAGTCAGGACAAAATGGCCGATCTCAAGGTTGTTGCACAGTTAGATTTTGATGAGGCGTTTATGGTCACTCGGAAATTGAAATGTCAAAGATGAAAGGCCTGTACTACCAAGTAGTATTCGTGGTTCACGTTTTACTGCAGGACATCACCAGGGTAACTGATGCTGAACAGCTAACCCTCCTGAGCAGGTTAACCAGTCAAAACCCCAACCACTGATCAATCAAATCACTGGGGAAAAGAAGAGTCATCATTCCTACAAGATCACGAAATGAACAAAACTCCTAATTTTACAATGAAGTGACAAATAAGTTCAATATATATTTTCATAGATCAATAGAAACATGTTATTGTTATAGACTTTCTATTTCCAGCCTGGTTTTAAAACAGAGCTCCTGACAAATGGAGAGGTCGTTTACTACACTAATCACATCATGATGATTTTAGCTGCATTTTAATAGTATAAAGTTTGGTGGGAAACCCCCATGTTGGCTGAGCTAGTTCATAACCAGCTTATCTGGCCTCAGTTCTTACACATAATTTACCCAGCAAAATTAAGAAAATTCTGTGCTGTTTAAGTATACTATAAATGACAGGACTTGTTTTTAAAGTATGACAATTTACATTTTTTTAGTTTAGTTTAGTTTATAATTGCAATCTATGGGAACTGCTCACCTACTCATGGCACACACTAGCGAAAATAACAAGAAATAGTAACCCTACCCATCCTTGGAGTTTTTGTTAGGTCAGTGTTGTAAAGAGCAGTTGTTGAGAAAAAAAAAAGGTAGGCTAAAGCCAAGATCATGTTTAACATCCATAAAGTCTGTGGGCCAAGGCATAGGTCATCATTATGTTGTCTCTTTAATTATAGCTAATCCAGTGTTTTTCATGATTGAAAAGCATAATTCAGTGAATAATATAGTTATCACCAGAAATACATTTCATGCGGGAAATGCGTATGAATGCTGAAAACTGTAATAAATTGCAAAGCACTGCTTAATTCAATTCAATTCAATTCAATTTTATTTATATAGCGCCAAATCACAACCCAAAGTCATCTCAGGGCACTTATACATGGAGCAGGTGTAGACCACGCTCTTTAATTTACAGAGAGAGAAACCCAACAGTTCCCCCCATGAGCAAGCACTTGGCGACAGCAGAAAGGAAAAACTCCCCTTTAACGGGAAGAAACCTAAGGCAGACCCTGGCTCTGGGTGGGCAGCCATCTGCCTTGACCGGTTGGGTTGAGAGAGAGAGAGAGAGAAAGAGAGGGGGGGGTATACACAGTGAAAGAGCAGCAACAACAATAGTCAGCAAGCAGCAGCAATAGCAGGAACAGCTGGCCGAGGGCAGAAGAAGGACGTCAGCACATCAGCATGGTCTATGGTTTATGGAGCTTCCTGTGGATCAGAAAGCACAAAGAACTCCGGGGAAGAAGTGAAATTAGTAACATGCATTAATAGTAATAGAATACATAGAGATGGAGGAGAGGAGAGAGGAGCTCAGTGCATCAATGGAAGTCCCCCGGCAGTCTAGGCCTACAGCAGCATAACTAAGGGCTGATCCAAGGCGAGTCAGATCAGACCTAACTATAAGCTTTATCGAAAAGGAAAGTTTTAAGCCTACTCTTAAACATAGAGAGGGTGTCTGCCCCTCGGACCGAAACAGGGAGATGGTTCTAGTGGGATTATATGGTACTAAGAGTTCTTTTACATAAGATGGTGCCTGACCGTTAAGAGCTTTGTACGTGAGAAGAAGGATTTTGAATTCTATTCTGGATTTTACAGGAAGCCAATGCAGCAAAGCTAAGATGGGGGAATTATGATCTCGTTTTCTAGTTTTAGTCAGCTGCAGAGTCTTTATAGACCTATTAGGGCAGCCTGATAATATTGAGTTACAGTAATCCAGTCTAGAAGTAACAAATGCGTGGATTATTTTTTCTGCATCTTGTTGTGAAAGGATATGTCTGATTTTAGAGATATTACATAAGTGAAAAAAGGCAGTCCTTGATATTTGTTTTATGTGGGAGTTAAAGGATATATCCTGATCAAAGATAACTCCCAGATTCCTTACGGTAGTGTTGGAGGCCAGGGTAATGCCATCTAGATTAGTTAAATCATTAGATAATGTGTTTCTAAGGTGTTTAGGGCCAAGCACAATAACTTCAGTTTTTTCCGAGTTTAGCAGCAGAAAATTGCAGGTCATCCAGGTCTTTATATCTTTAAGGCACACTTTGCTTACATGTTACATTTAAGAGATTTGGTAAATAATAAGTAGTATGGTGCTATTTTATTTATGACCACAAGGTGGCGCTATTGCTGCCATGATTCAGTATGTCGTGCAGATTCTTATGGAAAACCTGCCTATCAAGTTTCATTCCATTAACGACAACAGAATTGCTGAAATATCAAGGTGACTTTAGCGCCCCCTGTGGGCAGAATTTTGTGAAAATTACACACTTCTGTAAGGCCACGTTGTGTACAACATCCCCAAATTTGGTCACGATCTGATTCATTATTGAGGAGTTATCGGCCATTAAGTGCATTAGGCCACGCCTCCAAAGGTTTGTTAGCCAATAACAGACAAATGGTAAGTGATATGTGAAATCAATAAGTCTTGTTCAGGGTCCTCTAAATATGATGTGTTCCAAGTTTGGTGAAGATTGGATGAAATATGAGCCGACAGGAGCAAAACATATGTTTATGAAAAAAAAACAAAATGGCGGAAAATTTTTATAGACGCAAATGGGCGTGGCCTATATCATTCTAATCAGGGTCATCCAAGGAACATCCTGACCAAAAAGCTTTTTGATAGGACTTACCGTTCATGAGTTATTAGCTAAAACGCAAAACATTAAATAACTGACCACATGGTGGCGCTATTGATACCATGTTTTAATATGTTAAGCATGTCCACGTGGGACACCTGTATATCAAATATGAACATTCTAGCACTTTTAGTTTTTGAGATATTAGCTTTCAAAGAAATCCTCCCATAGACTGCCATTATAAATTTTAATATTTTTAAAAATTCATATAAAATCAATGGTTTATGATAAAAAGCACACTTCTCCTGAAAGAGCTGAACATTTTGATATATGAATGGTGTCTGTAGCTCAAAGTATAGAGCAGTTGAAACCGGACAAAAAACGTACGGAAGAATAATAATAACTAGAAAATGCATTTCCTGCGGAAAATGCGTGTGAATGCTGACAGCTGAAATAGATTGCAAAACATTGCTGAACTTGCAGAAATCTGAAATGAATCTTGATAAGAAAAAGCTGAATACAAGCATTAATATATTTAAAGAGCTCAATATTTTGATATTTGGTTGAAATAGTTGAAAGTATGAAAGAGGTGAAAGGTTGCAACAAAAAACTGCATAAAAGTAATTAAAGGGCTGAATATTTTGATATTTGGTTGAAATAGTTAAAAATGTGAGCAGGTGAAAGGTTCAGCAAGACTGCATAAAAGTGCTTAAAGAGCTGAATATTTTGATCATTGGTTGAAATGGCTGAAATTGTGAAACAGGTAAAAGGTTGCAGAAAATGCATAAATGTACCTAAAGAGCTGAATATTTTTGATATTTGAGTATTTCTGTGAAATAAAACTTTGAGGAGTTAAACAGAAAACAAGATTTCTTCAGCGTGAGCGAGCCGAGACTTCAGTGGTGATTCTGATGTAGGATATATTTCTGTACGATTTAAAATGAAGGAGCTGTGACAGTTTATATTTGACCATCATCTCTGTTTTTGACAATGAATTTAAAAGCTCAAATAACATTAGAGTGAATGAGGCTGCTGGACAGCACTCTATGCGCATTTGAGTGATTTACTCAAAACCTGTGAGTCCTGTCTTAATGAAAGTCAGACTGGATGAGAAAGGACAAGTTTGTCTACATTTTTGTGCAAAAATGTGCTTGTAGAGTGTAAGATGTGGAAGTAACATTGTAATGTTTGAGAGATTTTTGTTCAAATTTGAAGGCTGAACTGTTAGAGTGAGTGATGTCATCAGTGACATCACCCACTCTAAGTTTGAGAATTCCATGCAATACACACTAATGTAAAAGTCTGAAAAGGGCTGAAAATTTCATAAAACATAAACTGTGACTGTGTAAAAACCGTAAAAGATATGAAAAGCTGAATACATGTTTAATAGTTGAAAGTCTCGTGACCCGTTTAAAGTTGAAATGAAGTCTCTAGCTGAAAGTATGTGGAAGTAGTTGAATGCCAAAGTGGAGTGGGTTGAAGAGGATTTTAAGTCTCTGTCCATTCATTTCAATGGCAGAAATTTTTTTGAATTTGTGTAATATTTTAAAAAGTATAAAAGGTATAAAAAAGAAAAATACAAGCATAAATGTCCTTAAAGAGCTGCACGTTTTGATATTTGAATGGTTGAAATCGGTGAAAGTATGAAGGAGTTGAAAAGATGCGAAAAACGTACGGAATAATAATAATAATAATAATAAAGATTTGGATAACAATAGCGTGAATGCCTTGCAGCATTCACATTAATAATAATAATAATAATAATAATAATAATAATAATACAGATTTGGATAACAATAGTATGAATGCCTTGCAGCATTCACACTAATAATAACTAGAAAATTCCTGCAGCAGAAATTTTGAGAGTGACACGGGCCGGTGCCGGTGGGTCATGTGTGAGGAGCCCCAGCAGCTGATGGGGAACACTTATCAGGGAGGAGCTGATGGTATTTGTGTCATTGATGCTCTGTTATGATTTCAGTGGTATGGCCGTTAATTATTAGTGCTGATCAATAATTACACTTAGTGTGTTTGAAACATGAAAATATATATAAACATATATATAATTCTAATAATACTATATATTACATTGACTTTTAAGTCATGATGTGGAGTCACAACATGTACATAATAAATATAATTTATGGGTTTTCTACATCATCAGGAGCACATCTGTACATTATGAATACATTTCTTAATACATTTCAAATATTGAAACAGAACACACCTTAGACCAACAGTTGTTTTTCATGTGTTTATTTATATGACAATCTGCCCTTTCACCCTCAAATGTGATTAGAGAAACTGCCCCATAAAAACCTTTTACATGGACAAAATGAAAGAAACTTTAGGAGGAGCAGCAGAAGTGGGATGTCTCTTATGGGACAGACAGAGACAGACGGAGGGAAATTTGGCTGCAAGGTGATCATCTTGCATGTTCTCTGAAAATACACAAAAACAAAGAAATCAGTAAGACAGACAACATTATGGTAGCGTGAATTAACTCAATTTAAACTCATCCTCATGGATACATTTATAAATGCTCCTTACTTGTCTATATATTACTTGTCTATATATATATATATTCAACCAGCAAGTTTTTTCTTGATGTGAAATGACACAGGCATCTATCAGAAGATAATAAGAGGATGCGCTGCTATTTTCGGTTAACGTAAACAAAACGGACCTTACTTTTCAACAGAGACGGTCTATCTCGATACAAATCATATTAATGATGTCCTCAAACACTTTTCACATCACTCTGAACGTGACAGAAGCAAACACAGCACTTTAATGGACGTTGCCAGCACACTGAGTCACAGTTTAGCTATATGTATAGTGTTCTTGCTCAGCACCGACTGTATATTTTTTGTACATATTAATCACTTATTCCCAAAAATATGAGAGAATAATGTCTAGATTCAAGAATAATGTAGGCTAATGCTACTAAGATAACGAAGTTGAAGAGAAAAATATTCACTTACCTCAATCAGATGACTGTTGACTTTGTGGTTGGTGCAGCGCCCTCTGATTCAGGCAGATTAGCTAGCGCACAGCTCCGTGCACATAGCTTCGCACACACCGGGACACTCACACGCACGCCCACACGCAACCCCACACACATACACAGAGATTTACTCTGCTCCCCATGGCAACCCGTGCGTGATTGCGTGCTTGTACGCGTGCGTGTTGGTGTGTAAATTTGTCAAAGTAGCAAAAATGTTAGCTCCGTGAGCCTGTCAAAAAAGGCATTTTTGTGAAGGAACCGTAAATCCTATCAGAAATCTGAGCAGACCAGGACCACCACAAGATCTTTCTGCACAGTATTCGTGATCTTCAAGTCCCTAGACCCAAAAATGTTGACAGGAGAGTGAGAGAATAAAGGGTTTTAGTTCAGCTCTTCTCCTGAAATCTCCTCCTTAATTAATATGGGAGTCTATGGGACAGTTGACCGGTAAACCCTTCACAAAAGGGCTGACAGTTCAAATTCTGTTTGTGTCTGAGGTGATTTAAATGACAGAGCACAAGTGTGCCTACTGCTGTGGAAAAAATTATTTGTGTAGACCAAACTATGTGGCTGAAAGGACGATTCATCCAGAAATTTTTCAGAAAAATTTAAACAGCTTCTTCCACTATGACCTCACTCACTCTAGCACTGAACATTCCAGCAATACACACTAATGTTAAACTCAAAATGTATCTAAAATTGCACATGAAACTTTCAAAGTCACAGATCAAAAACTATAAAAGATACTCAAAATGTTGAATACAAGTTTAATAGCTGACAACTTTATGAACATTTTAAAGTTTGAATGAAGTGTGTAGCTCAAAGTATGGCGAAGTAGTTGAAGCTTGAAATTGCCCCTTAAATGTGGACATTTTTTCACCCCTCCCCATTCATTTCCGATTGGGAAATTTTTCGCAATTTCAATATCTTCACCAAAAGTCATAGCACACCATTCCCGAACGAGCCGTTTTGATGTATAATTCGCATGGGTTTTCTCAAAGCTGCAGGACAAGTTATGTGCTGAAATTTTGTACGGAAGAGGAATAATAAGAATTGCTGAATAATTGAAAATTTGCGAAATAATAATAAATAAATAAAGAGCAAAGATAACATTGTGTGGGAGCTGCCTTGCAGCTAGAAAATTTCTGCGGCAGAAATTTTGAAAGTGACACGGGCCAGTGCTGCTGGGTCATTTGTGAAGTAGCCCCATCAGCTGCTGGGGCTACTTCAGGAGGAGCTGATGGTATTTGTCATTGATGCTCTGTTATGATTTCAGGCAGCGGTATGTTAATTATTAGTGCTGATCATTACACTTTGTGTGTTTTTCTGTATCATGTATATGCAAAACATGAAAATATATAATAATAATAATCCTTCAGAGAATTACCAATGCTAGTAATGCTAATTGGTTTGTAGGTAAACTACCCGTTTACCTACAAACTGTTGTTGTATTCCAATGTTAATTCTTTATTATTATCAGCTATTTTGCACATCATTTGGATTATTTACTCATCTAAATCTGTGTGAGATGTCAACCTACATGGTAGAAGTGAGTTAACTGGATGCTCTTCAGTCATATGTGTAAGGATTACAGGCATTTTGACATAGGCTACATTTTTGATTTATTAAGCTCACTACTGTATGCATTACCAGCAATATGTTTGTGCATGCAGACCACAAAGTAAAGAAATGTTCTAAATAATATAATAAATGTTGTGTATCATAATTGACAGTGGGATCTCCACTGATAGGCTGGTGCATAAAATCACCGAATGATTGCACCAGGATAACCTGGAAACAGCCAGGGGGAAACTAGCAGCTGGTGAGTAGTGTCCATCATTTAGACAGTGACACATTTAAGTTGTTTTGACTCCAGCATATTTGATTTGAAATGAAACAATGACTAAAATGAAAGTGCTGACTTTTTTAAAAACTGTGCAACTGCAACATACTTAACAGTTATGTCTGCAGTGGTTCAATGCATCTCTGTAACACACACTGTGTTTCCTTTGAAAATCCCTGGTCCTGCTGTCTCTGCTTTCTACTCCATAGTTTTATCTCCAATGTTTGTAAAAGAAGCAGTGAATTATGTTCATTATTTAAGCTATTTGTTCAATTTGTTCATTTATTTAGTATAGCTCTTCTTAAACTGAGCTGCAGCCAACACGCTTAAAACGCGCAACTTTTACTTTGAAGGCGAGGGCTGTCTCTGTTTCCGGCTCTGGACTTCCTCTCTCGCTTTTCTTTGTACAAGTTGAATAGTGGAGTAAGCTGCCACTCTGGTGCGCTGAATTGCATTGCATTCGATTAAACTACGAAATACCCCGAAAATGGGATTTGTCATTATACAACATGTAATTAAACAAATGAATTAAACTTCGTGCACGGACCACTGGGTCTGGGTTAGAGCATGAACAATATCGCAAATGGGATCACTTTGGGTGGACATAAATAGTTTGTGTTGTGATGTTGCTACATTCCAGCAGAGGGTGGTAATGTAACATTTATAGATGTCAACAGCTGTAAAACAAAATATAAGGGAAGAAGAAGAAGAGGAGGAGGAAGAAGAAGAAGAAGAAGAACTGTGATTGGCTGAGAGGTGATCAATAGGAAGCTGACAAGAGATTGCCGTGTGTCGGCCGTGCAGCAAAATGTTGGGGAAACTTTTTATTTCGCTGTTTCTACTCATTATTTTCTACCATGACCCAGCTGACGCACAGAAGAAAAAAGAGGTAACATGGATTTGTTAACATAAAGTGGAGGAAGTTCATAAACTTTGTTTGAAATTTTTGCGACGTTTTCAAAGTAGTCTACCGTCTGTCAGTTTAGCTAAGTTAAGCTAATAGTCACCAGAAATGAACTAACGTGTGGTTGTGTATGGCAATAAGTAAGTAACTTGTTTACTCTAATTCGATCTTCTAAGTTAAAATTAAAAGTTAAGTTAAAATATAGAACATGTTAGTAACCTGTGCTAAACTGTCATACTCGATGTAATTGGTTGTTCAAATGTTGGACTGCTTAAAACATTAATGAAAATGGAGAAGTCCAGTGAGTGGATCCATTTCAGGACACCTTCACCGTTCAGTTAACATTAGCTAACTAAACTCAATCAAAAGGCAGCAAATGAGCTGGAACTAAAAATGTTACAGCTATAACTTTTTTCAGTAAACAGCAGTCCCTCATTTACTCCCTGAAATTGTATTCCGCTAACCTTTTCTGCTCATTTTTCATTAAAGTACCTTTATTTAACACTGCATAGATCAAATTGTTACTTTGGTAAAAATAAGTTTGAAGCAGATAGAGTAAAGATAATAATCCAATGTATGGACTCTATAGATGGGAGTAACCTTTAAATCAGTGGTAAACAAATAGCAGGCTGAAGGCCAAATTCGGTCCTCCAGCAAAAATATTTGGCCCCTTGATAAAAACTGAAATCAAACTAAACACAAGGCTTATGTAAATTCCAACAAAACCCCCACACCAGGAGATGCACTAAAATCATGGTTGCACCCTGCTGTTTGGGCAGTGCATGGTGTTAAACACAAGTATCATAAACCTCCTGGAAAATTACATTTTATGTGAATTCTAACACTCTTTCAAAGAAAGCCAATTTGACCAGAACAGATCCGTTCTTCACAAACACAAAGAAGTGTCAGAAATGGTCTGTTGATGCCATTTATGTCTAAGGGAAAGGCAACAGTGCATTCAGTTGAATTAAATTTTTATTTATACAGTGTCAAATCACAACAAAAGTAATTTCAGGGCACTTTTCACATAGAGCAGGTCTAGACTGCCTTCTCCTTTTTAATGGAAAGAAACCTAAACCTGACATTCAGTCAACTATATGAATAATCCTTGGTTCATGGTCGGACCTAATTGCCGCCCCCTGCTCTGAATGCTATTCCATCCCAGCATTTTAACAACAATACACATAAGGCATTTATGTGACAACCCTTACGTGACAGAGGTAAATGGTGTGTTAAACTGTAATGTCAGGGAGTGAAATTGTGTCACAATGTGGTCTCTAATAGTAATAGTAGTTTGTTTATAAAGCAGTGCACTTTACTTATTTTATTTGATTTTATCTAATTTTATTACTTTGATCCTATTGCGTCCGTCTTCATTTTATTGTGTTGTGCTATTTATTGTCTTTTATCTTGCTGTGCAGCACTTTGGAAACCTTGTGTTTGTTAAAATCGTGCTATATAATTAAAGTGGATGGGACTGGGTTGGATGTATTTGCACACCAACTTGCCTGGAGTTTTGGATTTTTATTCTTTATCTCATATCTTAT